>CM060464.1:5020000-5037500 GCA_030544235.1 Lepturacanthus savala
TGAATTCGTCTCCATCAACAAACATTAATGTTCAAAGATAAAAAATTTTACAAACAACTGACTAATTAGTAACTAATTAATTAATCCACTACTTGATTAATCATTAATTAATCATAATCACTATGAATCATAATTAATCATAATCATAAATAATTATAATTAGTCGTTGCTCTTCTATATAACATTGAAAATATTTTCTCAACATCAACATTGAATATCATGTTTTTATTTGAACTCTGTTACCATGGCAACGACCTCTCACATTCAGAACCTTTATAATAAGAATCCATTAATTAATTATTTAATTAATGAATTAAAATTAATGTCTTTAGATCTTTAGGTTCTTTAGGATAAAACTTGACTTTGTTCAGTGATAAAGAAGCTGCTGAAACTAAAAGTCATGAAATAGGATCATCTAATATTATAAATATTATTAAGCTGCATTGATTTATTTCATATCTAATGTTGTAAATGAATTTGTGAATAAAGATCCAGTCGTACTCACAGACATGTTGACAACAGCTTCACAGACTGAACTTTGGTTTAAACATTAGTGACTGTTGTTGATTTAAGGGACTAAAGTCCGTCTGTGACACAGAGCTGGATGAAAGTCAATTAATAATCAATAAATCAGCAATGAATAATCAATAAATAATCAATGAATAATCAATGAATAATCAATAAATAATCAATGAATAATCAATAAACCAGCAATGAATAATCAATGAATAATCAATGAATAATCAATAAACCAGCAATGAATAATCAATGAATAATCAAGGTTGAGGTTAGAGGTTGCTATGGTTACAGTGGTGTTCTTTAGGGGTTGCTATGGCTACTGATGTGTTCTTTAGAGGTTGCTATGGTTACGGTGGTGTTCTTTAGAGGTTGCTATGGTTACGGTGGTGTTCTTTAGAGGTTGCTATGGTTACGGTCATGTTCTTTAGAGGTTGCTATGGTTACAGTGGTGTTCTTTAGAGGTTGCTGTGGTTACGGTGGTGTTCTTTAGAGGTTGCTATGGTTACGGTTGTGTTCTTTAGAGGTTGCTATGGCTACTGATGTGTTCTTTAGAGGTTGCTATGGTTACGGTGGTGTTCTTTAGAGGTTGCTATGGTTACGGTGGTGTTCTTTAGAGGTTGCTATGGTTACGGTTGTGTTCTTTAGAGGTTGCTATGGTTACAGTGGTGTTCTTTAGAAGTTGCTATGGTTACAGTGGTGTTCTTTAGAGGTTGCTGTGGTTACAGCTGTGTTCTTTAGAAGTTGCTATGGTTACAGGGGTGTTCTTCAGAGGTTTCTGTGGTTACAGTGATGTTCTTTAGAGGTTGCTGTGGTTACGGCCGTGTTCTTTAGAGGTTGCTATAGTTACGGTGGTGTTCTTTAGAGGTTGCTATGGTTACAGTTTCCTCCAGATGTCGCCGTCACTGAAGTCTTGAAGCTTTGAACCTTTTTCAGCAGAGTTGTTTAACCTCAGTGTTTATGAGGCTTCATGAAGCTTCACTGGTCACCACTAATAAACCAGACAGGACCCGGACACACACACACACACACACACACACTGGTTCCCTGGTCCCAGTGTTCAGTAACAAAAATATAATAAATAAAGACTAGAAATAGTAAATACAATTTATAGTCTTTTTATTTTAATGTATATGTGTGAAACACTTTGTCACACTTTTGTCACACTTAAATGTAATGTAAACTCCTTATCATCAAACACATGTAAATATATATGAAAGACAACAGAAGTGAACACAAGATGCAGTTTTTAAATTAAGGTTTTTTATTATTTTATCCCTAAACCTCCATGACCCTGAGTAAAACCCTGATCAATGGTTGTCCAACAGTTAGAAGAATGAGAAGTGGCTGGTGTGATGCTGTACTCTGCTGTGTCCACTAGAGGGCGCTGCAGGTCTTTTTATGGAAGTCGACAGCTCAGATCCACTGTGGTGGATTCACTTCTTCACCAGAATAACTCGGCTGTTGCAGGAATCACTAAAAAAACGAGAAATATACAGGATTTTCTTGTAAAATCTAAATTGGGTTGTTCTGTTCTGACATGAACAGCCTCCATGTTTTAATCCAGGATTAGAATAAAGGTAGATAATGTTTGGATTTTTGTTTATAATGAGTTTTTAACCTGTTCTCCACTATATCAACCATTATTAGATTAACTAAACATCATTTACAACAACAAACAATAATATGAGAATATAGAGAAAACATAAATCTGTAGATAATATTAATGAATAACACCTGAACTAAAACATCTGTAACACTGATAAAACAACCTAAACACACTCTTCTTTGCTTTATTCTATCTGGATGTCCTTCAACACAATAGATTCTGTCTGATCCAACTATCTCTAGCTTTATTTACACCCCGGATCATCCAGTAAACCCCTGTAGTTGTAGACATATACTGCATTAAGAGGAGGTAGAATGATAAATAGACCTAGAACAGGTCAACTAAGTGTTTTCTTAAATTCTTAAATGATCTGTTTTATTGATGATGCTGTAATACAAAGACTTTTCACCTGTTTTTGTTCCTGATTATTGAATTTCTGACTGTGCTTTATTGACTGAAGGCATGTTTTTATTCAAAGAGCCTGCTATAGATGGAGGGACAGGTTAAACATGGCTTGGTGTAATTCCTGGACCGGGCTCTGTCTATTACCTGCAGCATCAACCCTCACACACATTCATTAATAGTAAATGGTTGTTAAGGCAGCGTGGGACGATCCACTGATGAATATATTCAATCTGACACTATGAGGATAATATGAAACTGTCAGGGGAGGAAAAGTTGTAGAATGGAGGGTAATGAGCAGTGTGTGTGTGTGTGTGTGTGTGTGTGTGTGTAGACAACTGTGCACTGTGTGATAAAGACGGTGTATGTGATGTGGGAATGTTCAGCCATGGTCATTGAACACAGGTTATCACAAGGTCAGCACCTCACTAGGTGTGTGTGTGTGTGTGTGTGTGTTTCATTGGCAGTGAGAGGAAGGAAGTGTAATTAGAGCATTAATTAAGAAGCAAATAGCTTATTGAACCTAACAGAACACACACCACCTTCTCCCTGTTCTGATGTCACTGTGACGATGCCCCGCCCACTTCCTCTTTATTCCCCGTTCTGATGTCACTGTGACGATGCCCCGCCCACTTCCTCTTTATTCCCCATTCTGATGTCACCATGACGATGCCCTGCCCACTTCCTCTTTATTCCCTGTTCTGATGTCACCGTGACGATGCCCCGCCCACTTCCTCTTTATTCCCCGTTCTGATGTCACTGTGACGATGCCCCGCCCACTTCCTCTTTATTCCCTGTTCTGATGTCACCGTGACGATGCCCCGCCCACTTCCTCTTTATTCCCTGTTCTGATGTCACCGTGACAATGCCCCGCCCACTTCCTCTTTATTTCCATTAGGAGAGTCACAGGTGTGATAATCAGGAAAACATTAAGTAATGAAATAAAACAGGAAAAGAATGTCAGTCAATACTACACCACTACAGTACTACAATACTACACCACTACAGTACTATAATACTATAATACTACACCACTACAGTACTACAATACTACACCACTACAATACTACAATACTACACCACTACAATACTATAATACTACAATACTACAATACTACACCACTACAATACTATAATACTATAATACTACAATACTACACCACTACAATAATGCAATACTACACCACTACAATACTACACCACTACAATACTACACTACTGCAATACTACACTACTGCAATACTAAACCACTACAATACTACACCACTACAATACTACACTACTGCAATACTACACCACTGCAATACTACACCACTACAATACTACACCACTACAATACTACACTACTGCAATACTACACCACTACAATACTACACCACTACAATACTACACTACTGCAATACTACACCACTACAATACTACACCACTACAATACTACACTACTGCAATACTACACCACTACAATACTACACCACTACAATACTACACCACTACGGTACTACAATACTACACCACTACAGTACTACAATACTACACCACTACAATACTACACCACTACAGTGCTACAATACTACAATACTACACCACTACAGTACTACAATACTACACCACTACGGTACTACAATACTACACCACTACAATACTACACCACTACAATACTACAATACTACACCACTACAATACTACACCACTACAGTACTACAATACTACACCACTACAGTACTACAATACTATACTGCTACAGTACTACAATACTACATCGCTACAATACTACAATACTACACCACTACAATACTACAATACTACACCACTACAATACTACAATGCTACACCACTACAATACTACACCACTACAATACGACACCACTACAACACTACAGTACTACAATACTACAACACTACAATACTACACCACTACAACACTACAATACTACACCACTACAGTACTACAATACTACACCACTACAATACTACACCACTACAATACTACAATGCTACACCACTACAGTACTACAATACTACACCACTACAGTACTACAATACTACACCACTACAACACTACAATACTACACCACTACAGTACTACAATACTACACCACTACAACACTACAATACTACACCACTACAGTACTACAATACTACACCACTACAGTACTACAATACTACACCACTACAACACTACAATACTACACCACTACAGTACTACAATACTACACCACTACAACACTACAATACTACACCACTACAGTACTACAATACTACACCACTACAACACTACAATACTACACCACTACAGTACTACAATACTACACCACTACAACTCTACAATACTACAATACCACACTACTACAATACTAAACCACTATAATACTACAATAATACACCACTACAATACTACACCACTATAATACTACAATATTACAGTACTAAACCTCTAATGATGCTGATCTCTACTCACTGAGCTGCATTTCTGTTAAACCAGAGTCAAACTCAGTTTGATCACATCAGAGTTCTGTTTTCACTCAAAGATCATATCTATGTATCTACGTATTATTATTACTATTATTATATTTGTTATTATATTAGATAATTATATCTCCACTCATAATATTTACTATGATTTTTAACCAGAATTTAAAATCAGCTGATGCAGAAATAATGTTCTATTGTTGTTAGCGTCTAATTATTAAACATGTAATCATGATATCTAGAGACTCATACCAGAATATGCTGATAACCACTATTAACTATTTGATTCATTAATGGACGTTTCAAAGGTTGGAATCTATGGTTTTGTGTTGCTATGCTAAATATTAAAGCATAGAAAGTAATGACAGATGTACTTCAACAAAGGAAAATAAGGAAAAAACTGAAACTTTCCTGTTTTCAAACAACCTTCGTAGCCGAGTTCAAACATTTATTCACTTTCTCCATCTCAATAAATCACACCAGTCTGTGAAGCTTTGGAGGGGCCACAGGAAATGAGGTGGCGGCCCAGATTTGGGCCCCGGGCCTCGGGTTGGACACCTATGTGCTAATGCAACGTGGCTTCCAGTCCCAGACCAAACGTATGTTGTAGTGTATCATGTTCCAGAGCTACAGAGCAGCACCTCTGCTCCTCTAATCCTCTCATTCAGCCTCTCTGTCTCCATCTATCTCTACTTATCTGTCCATCTCTCATCAGGTCATCGCCTCTACTGTCTCTGCCTTTCAAACATCATCCTCCCTCTGCTGATACCAGTGTCCTTCACACACACACACACACACACACACACACACACACACACACACACACACACCCTGTACTGTATCTCCCCGACACTGTCTGTGAATGAAACAGAAATAAATTCTCGTGTATTTTGTGATTTGTGAGAAGTTTCTGTTCATTGTGATTAGAATATTAACAGCAGCTGATGTTTCCTCTCTGTCCTGATAACATCATGTTATCACCTCTCCAAATTAAAACACCGGCCTGCTGCCCTTCACACACACACACACACACACACACGCACTCTGTGCATGTGGGTCACTGTGTTGTCTTTGTGATAAAGGTCAGATTGGATTTGTTACTGACTTTATACCAGTCAATATTTATAAGGTATAACATTATTTTTTTAATCACACTGTGTGTGTGTGTGTGTGTGTGTGTGTGTGTGTGTGCGTGTGTGTGTGGTTCTGCCTCTCTTGTATTTAAACTGAATTAACAGCGCATACTTTCAGTTTTATGCAGACTCTTATTTTGACGTTTCATTATTTGACGTTTCCTGCAGACTCTTATTTTGAAATCGTTTCTAAGCTAAATTAAAAGGAGGTAGATCAACTGATGAAACTGATAAATGTGTTAATTTCATATTGTATTAACACGTTGCATCACCAGTTGAACTGTTGACCAGTTTACATAATAATAATGTCTAATTCATGGAATGTTTCCCTCTTATTTCATCTCTTGTGTTGATTCAGCACAACATGAAGAGTGAAAATGAATCTAAAACCAAACCACAGCATTCTTCATGTTGATGAACAGGCTGTGTTGTTGGTTAGGACGCCTGCTGTCATACTGTAACAGGAATAACTACATGAAAACATCATTAGTTGGATGTGTCCAGGAGTAAAACTGTAAAAAGAAGAAAACAGAAAATCAAGCTGAGCTCCGACTCCCAGAGAATGAGTTGAACCAGTCAGAATACATCACCTACAGCTGAGGTCAGGTATTCTTAATGTTCTGGATCATATTCAGACACATCGAGGATGCTGTAGGTCGGTGATTGTCAACCTATGGGCCGCGGCCCTCTGGTGGACAGTGGAGGTATTGCAGGTGGGAAATCCTTTTCTGAAAATCTAAATATCAGAGTTGTGTGTTGTACAGAGGAAACTGAGCGACAGACAAAAACAAAACATGAAAACAACCAAAAAATAGACATAAATAACTCCTATTATAGACTGAATGTGTTTTTGTCTTTCGTTCTTGTATCAGGATGCAGCGTGTGTGTTTGGAGTTTATCGATATCAAAGAGAAAATGATTTTATTGCAAATGTTGAAGTGCAAGCGAGGAAAAAAACAGCCAAAACACACATTTCCCCTTATTTAACACATATTCTGGACTGTTTGTACCAGACCTTTTTTTTCCTGGTCCTAATCCTCCTTCAGACAACCAGGATGCAGCGTGTGTGTTTGTAGCTCACTGATGTGAAAGAAAAAATGATTTTATTATAAATGTTGATGTAGAAACGACAGAGAAGAGTTAGTGGAGGCGACTGTAGACCACCACGGCTGAACTGACCAATCACAGCCCTTGTGGTCTGCGTAGTCAGTATTTATTGGAGGTGAGGTGGAGGTGGTAATTGGTCTCTATAGATATATAATGATTTGTCTCTATAGATATATAATAATTTGTCTCTATAGATATATAATGATTTGTCTCTATAGATATATAATAATTTGTCTCTATAGATATATAATGATTTGTCTCTATAGATATATAATAATTTGTCTCTATAGATATATAATGATTTGTCTATATAGATATATAATGATTTGTCTCTATAGATATATAATGATTTGTCTCTATAGATATATAATGATTTGTCTCTATAGATATATAATAATTTGTCTCTATAGATATATAATGATTTGTCTATATAGATATATAATGATTTGTCTCTATAGAAATATAATAATTTGTCTCTATAGATATATAATGATTTGTCTCTATAGATATATAATAATTTGTCTCTATAGATATATAATGATTTGTCTATATAGATATGTAATAATTTGTCTCTATAGATATATAATGATTTGTCTATATAGATATATAATAATTTGTCTCTATAGATACATAATAATTTGTCTCTATAGATATATAATAATTTGTCTCTATAGATATTTAATAATTTGTCTCTATAGATATATAATGATTTGTCTCTATAGATATATAATAATTTGTCATCTATAGATATATAATGATTTCTCTATAGATATATAATGATTTGTCTCTATAGATATATAATAATTTGTCTCTATAGATATATAATAATTTGTCTCTATAGATATATAATGACTTGTCTCTATATATAAGTGGAGCTGGTAAAGGTTGTGACCCCTGCTGCTGTGAGGTAACAGGTATTTGTTGAACTAGAGCAACCTGACGAAGTCAAACAGTCTTAATGCAAATTAACACATTTAAACACGTTTGAATGCATTTAAAATCTAAACCAGGTCAGTGGAGAGGAAGGTTCTAACTTCATGCTTCATGCAGGTGTAGTTGATCATAACAGCTCTGAAACAATCAGGAAATAATGTTTAATTTATTCACCACTGTTTTCTGTTTCTTGTGCACTGGACATTCAGAATAATCTCCACTGTAGAAGTCTTAAAATTCCTTATTTTAAGTCTAATTAACTTTCCTGAGTTGATTGCACCACCTTTCTGAGTGAAGGCAGCTTGTACCAGTGTCACCTTTATATTAATAAACCTATGATGGCTTAATTATGACTTATATTAATGCATACAAGTGGAAATCCTCTGAAAATCGTCTGTCCAATCAATTCAGGTTAAAGGTGTCCCATAAACAATATGTGTTGTATTGATTGGTTCAATTAATATGTAACATCCTCTCTATCAATGACTGCAGCTCGTTGATTAATAAGACGACGACATCGGTCCCAAATACGAGTCTCACTTAATATCCACGAGGAGATGAACACACATCCAGATCTCATATATCCCGTCTATCAAATCAGAATTATACATCATAACAAAGGCCTTGGCTTTGCCAGATTTCCATCCAGTTATTACTGGTTATTACTGCCAATGAAAATATAAAAAGCCAGCAGCTGATTTATCTCCACCAGCTGTGTGCAGAGCTCAGCTCATTTCAATCACAAGCGGCAGCGTCTTGATTTACACGGCCACTGTTTTAATAGAGCGAGTCACGGTCAAATTTAAACTAGCCGATTAATCAACTAAACATTCGATATCTGCGTTCAGCAGCACAGCAGCCGGCGCACGCCTCTTCTCAATATGAATTTTCCGGGAGATTTCTCTATTGATCGACAGACGGATGATTTGTGAGATACATTGTGTGGAATCAATATGCAGCCGCTCAATAGCTCATAGGCAGGAATGAACTGTGGTGACAAGAAGGCCACAAAGTCTGGTCTAGATGTGGTCTCACATGGTCTACACAGACCGGGGACTGGGACCATGGGCCCTGTGGTGGACTGGGACCAGAGTTCATACTAGGACTGGGACCATGGGCTCTGTAGTGGACTGGGACCAGAGTTCATACTAGGACTGGGACTATAGACCCTGTGGTGGACTGGGACCAGAGTTCATACTAGGACTGGGACCATGGGCTCTGTGGTGGACTGGGACCAGAGTTCATACTAGGACTGGGACCATGTGCTCTGTGGTGGACTGGGACCAGAGTTCATACTAGGACTGGGACCATAGACTCTGTGGTGGACTGGGACCAGAGTTCATACTAGGACTGGGACCATGGGCCTTGTGGTGGACTGGGACCAGAGTTCATACTAGGACTGGGACCATAGACTCTGTGGTGGACTGGGACCAGAGTTCATTCTAGGACTGGGACCATAGACCCTGTGGTGGACTGGGACCAGAGTTCATACTAGGACTGGGACCATAGACCCTGTGGTGGACTGGGACCAGAGTTCATACTAGGACTGGGACCATAGACTCTGTGGTGGACTGGGACCATGGACCCTGCAGGATTCCAAGCAGCCAATCTGATTCATAAATTTGAGACGCCAGAGACAAAAGGGTGACCAGTGACAATCACACACACACAAATAAATAAATAAATATATATATATATATATATATATATATATATTCAGACATAGAAATACACACATGCATGTACAGATTTTGTACATGAGACACAGAGTTTGACACACACACACACACTTACACACACACACACACTTACACACACACACACACACACACACACACTCAGTCTGACACACACGCACACACACACACACACACACACACACACACACACACACACACACACACACACACTCAGTCTGACACACACACACACACCACACACACACACACACACACACACACACACACACACACACACACACACACACACACACACCAGTCTCAGAAACTCAGAAGTCTCCCCATGGAGCAGACCAGCAGAGTGGAACTCTACTAAAATAGCTGTTTATGTGTGTGTTTGTGCATGTGTGTTAGCGTGAGTGTGTGTGTGTGTGTGTGTGTGTGTGTGTGTGTGTGTGTGTGTGTGTGTGTGTGTGTGTGTGTAACAGTGAGGGTTAGAGCTGTGTCAAAGCCAAGCAGATGATGAATGGCATTAGTTTCATCTGTCATTACACACTGGTGTTTTATATAGGGTCAACTCTAATGGAGAAGAGGAGGAGAGAGGAGGAGGAGAGGAGTAGAGGAGTAGAGAGGAGGAGAAGGAGATGGAGTATAGAGGAGGAGAAGAAGGAGAAGAGGAGTAGAGATGAGGAGGAGTATGGAGGAGGAGAGGAGAAGAGGAGTAGAGAGGAGGAGAGAGGAGTTAAGGTTTTGGCTCCATTGTTGTTACTCTTTACAGATTAGAATACAACTTGATTTATCTCTATAGATAATGATTTGTCTCTATAGATATATAATAATTTGTCTCTATAGATATATAATAATTTGTCTATAGATATATAATAATTTGTCTCTATAGATATATAATAATTTATCTCTATAGATATATACTAATTTATCTCTATAGATATATACTAATTTATCTCTATAGATATATAATAATTTGTCTCTATAGATATATAATAATTTGTCTCTATAGATATATAATGATTTGTTTCTATAGATATATAATAATTTGTCTCTATAGATATATAATGATTTGTTTCTATAGATATATAATAATTTATCTCTATAGATATATAATAATTTATCTCTATAGATATATAATAATTTGTCTCTATAGATATTATATCTATAGATCTAGATATAATATAGATCTATAGATATAATAAATTGATCAGGATAGAGACATCTCATCCTAACAGCTTCTCATTGATTGCTTCTTTTCTTCATTTATTTTTCTCTGCTGCATCTCATTATATATATATATATATATATATATATAGTAGATATGAACTACCTGAAAGCCTGAAACGTTGATTAATAGATTAAAATAGAGACATACATCGAGACACATAGAGAGATAGAGACACAATAGACAGGAAGTCTCTCCACCAATCAGCTGAGACAGGAAGTCTCTCCACCAATCAGCTGCCTGCTAGTCTGTGTAATAAAGAGAGCCAGAGACCCAGAGAGAGAGATCTGCTCTGGTTGTTTTAAATTACAGCCCAGTCCCTGTAGGTGAATAACCTCTCACCTACACACTCTATTCACCACCTCACACACACACACACACACACACACACACACACACACACACACACACACACACACACACACACACACACACACACACACACACACACACACACACACAGTAACATGAATTAAAGTGGCCCCTCAGCAGTTGCCAGCTGTTTCCACACAGGAGTCACCTGACGTGTTTTACCAGAGCAGGTGAACAACAACATGATTCCAGCTCTGGGGAGGCGGAGCTAAACTCACCTGGGAGCAGCTCACCTGACCAGAACTAATTCACTGAAGCCACATTCAATGTAGAAGTGACTTTGTTGGTATTTAAGGTGTAAGTGAGGACAGGAAGGGGTGGATGAGGGGTTCTGACATCATGCAGCTGCCAACCATGATCTACCAGACCAACCATGTTCTACCAGACCAACCATGTTCTACCAGACCAACCATGTTCTACCAGACCAACCATGATCTACCAGACCAACCATGATCTACCAGACCAACCATGATCTACCAGACCAACCGTGTTCTACCAGACCAACCGTGTTCTACCAGACCAACCGTGTTCTACCAGACCAACCATGATCTACCAGACCAACCATGTTCTACCAGACCAACCATGTTCTACCAGACCAACCGTGATCTACCAGACCAACTGTGTTCTACCAGACCAACTATGTTCTACTAGACCAACCATGTTCTACCAGACCAACCATGATCTACCAGACCAACTGTGTTCTACCAGACCAACCATGATCTACCAGACCAACCATGTTCTACCAGACCAACCGTGATCTACCAGACCAACTGTGTTCTACCAGGCCAACCATGATCTACCAGACCAACCATGATCTACCAGACCAACCATGTTCTACCAGACCAACCATGATCTACCAGACCAACCATGATCTACCAGACCAACTATGTTTTACCAGACCAACCGTGTTCTACCAGACCAACCGTGTTCTACCAGACCAACCGTGTTCTACCAGACCAACTATGTTCTACCAGACCAACTATGTTCTACTAGACCAACCATGTTCTACCAGACCAACCATGATCTACCAGACCAACCATGTTCTACCAGGCCAACTATGTTATACAACTATGAATACAGTAGAGTTTGATGTGTGAATCATCAGATTCTGTGAAATACTTGAATCTGGATAGATGATTGGTTTAACTTCAGCATTTTAACCATTTAAACCCTGGCTCCTGATTGGCTGAAAACACCAGATATGTAAGAGGCCGAGATGGCAGCAGACGACTCCTCCTCCTCCTCCTCCTGCTCCTCCTCCTGCTCCTTATCTCTGCTGTATTTATAGTAGGGAGGTATTGAGGTTTAGGTCAGTTATCTTGGTCTTAGTCCATCCTGCAGACTCATTACATCCTTTTCTTATATTTATACATTTCCTTATTTTCTTGTCTCTGTAAATAAATGTTAAATTCCATCTCCTGTGTTTGTGGCTGCTTGGGAAGATGGAGTCTAGACTGGGACAGAACAGGACAAACCTCTCAGCCACTTTATCACTGCTTTACACAGGCAGCATTATTATTATTATTATTATTATTATTATTATTATTAAAGGGTAGAAAAGGACAGCCATGTCCCTGAGGGACACCACAGGTCAACTGGGTGTTTGGCCCTTTGTTCTCAGTCATTTTCTTCAGTGACCTGAGTCCACCTGAATGTGGTCTGGCCCCGCCCACCTGGTTTGTGTGTGTGTGTGTGTGTGTGTGTGTGTGTGTGTGTGTGTGTTTGTGCCCCCCCAGGGCTCCAGCCTGTAACCTCTGCCTGTGGTGGGGCTACAGGGTCAATATGGTGTTTTACCAACAGGAAAGTGATTCTCCGCAGCTGTCAACATCCATCAGCCTCAATCACACACACACACACACACACACACACACACAAACACACACACATACGCACACACACACAGGTCAACCGCTCAGCCGTACACACACACACACACACACAGATCTGTGGGGGTCAGCTGCTCATAAAGCTGTAAACAACAGAAAATGGTTTGTGTCTGAGAGAAGTGTCGGTTCGATTGATTCTGCAGCTCTGCTGCTTTATTCTGTCTGTTCATATACAGTTTATATACAGTCTATATACAGTCTGTATACAGTCTGTATACAGTCTATATACAGTCTATAGTCTACAGTCTGTATACAGTCTATATACAGTCTATATATGGTCTATATATAGTCTATAGTCTATATACAGTCTATATACAGTCTGTATAAAGTCTGTATACAGTCTATATACAGTCTGTATATGGTCTATATATAGTCTATAGTCTATATACAGTCTATATACAGTCTGTATAAAGTCTGTATACAGTCTATATACAGTCTGTATACAGTCAGCATACGGTCTATATATGGTCTATATATAGTCTATAGTCTATATACAGTCTTTATACAGTCTGTATATGGTCTATATACAGTCTATAGTCTATATACAGTCTATATACAGTCTTTATACAGTCTATATACAGTCTATATACAGTCTTTATACAGTCTATATACAGTCTGTATACAGTCTATAGTCTATTGACAGTATATACAGTCTCTATACAGTCCGCATACAGTCTATACACAGTCTATATTCGGTCTATATTCAGTCTATACACAGTCTATATTCGGTCTATATTCAGTCTATGCACAGTATATATTCGGTCTATATTCAGTCTATGCACAGTATATATTCAGTCTATATACGGTCTATATGTAGTCTATAAACAGTCTACATACAGTCTATATACAGTCTATATACAGTCTATAGTCTATATACGGTCTATATATAGTCTGTATACAGTCTGTATACAGTCTACAGTCTATAGACAGTATATATACAGTCTGTATACAGTCCGCATACAGTCTATACACAGTCTATATTCGGTCTATATTCAGTCTATATACAGTCTATATACAGTCTATATACAGTCTATATTCAGTCTATATACAGTCTCCAGTCTACATACAGATCAGGTCTATATACCAACCACATTCTTGATACTATACTGATAATAATAATAATAATAATTAATATTCATACAATCACAGTGTTTCTCGATGGTTTACAGCATAAACTAGTATTTAACCAACTGTGAACCAGCTGATAAAACAGAACAGAAACAGAATTCCTGTTGTAAAACACAGAATTTACAGTTTTCACATAGAAAATCTCAGCAAACATCATTTAAACTCCTGAAGTGAATTGTTTATTTGACTGTTTATATTAATTCCTGAACAGGAAGCTGAACTTTACCAAAATAAAAGCATCAGAGTGGTATTCCAGACCATTGACAGGATTAACACCATGTTTTTTACAGGTCAAATGAGTCCAATACAACCTCAGTACTCATCCATTAACTCAACACTATGAAATATGTCTTTACTGCTACCATAATGATCGGCTGAAGTGTTAGCATTACAGTAAGCGTTAGCATCAGTGTTAGCATTACAGTTGGCGTTAGCATCAGTGTTAGCGTTAGATGGCTGGATAGAGCGTCAACACTTGTCCTTCTGTTTCCTAAATGCCTGGATATGATCACAAAAATCCTTTGGCTGGAAAGGCTCCATGAGTTAGCTGAAGTGTTAGCATTAGCGTTAGCATCAGCGTTAGCATTAGAGTTAGCATTAGAGTTAGCATCAGTGTTAGCATCAGTGTTAGCATTAGAGTTAGCATCAGCATCAGCATTAGTGTTAGCTTTAGCGTTAGCATTAGAGTTAGCATCAGCATCAGCATTAGTGTTAGCTTTAGCGTTAGCATTAGAGTTAGCTTTAGCATTAGACTTAGCTTTAGCGTTAGCATTAGTATTAGCATTAGAGTTAGCATTAGAGTTAGCATTAGAGTTAGCATCAGTGTTAGCATCAGTGTTAGCATTAGAGTTAGCATCAGCATTAGCATTAGTGTTAGCATTAGTGTTAGCATTAGAGTTAGCATTAGAGTTAGCATCAGTGTTAGCATTAGAGTTAGCGTTAGCATCAGTGTTAGCGTTAGATGGCTGGATAGAGCGTCAACACTTGTCCTTCTGTTTCCTAAATGCCTGGATATGATCACAAAAATCCTTTGGCTGGAAAGGCTCCATGAGTTAGCTGAAGTGTTAGCATTAGCGTTAGCATCAGCGTTAGCATTAGTGTTAGCTTTAGCGTTAGCATTAGAGTTAGCTTTAGCATTAGTGTTAGCATTAGAGTTAGCATTAGAGTTAGCATTAGCATTAGACTTAGCTTTAGCGTTAGCATTAATGTTAGCATTAGAGTTAGCATTAGTATTAGCATTAGAGTTAGCATTAGAGTTAGCATCAGTGTTAGCATCAGTGTTAGCATTAGAGTTAGCATTAGAGTTAGCATTAGAGTTAGCATCAGCATTAGCATTAGTGTTAGCATTAGTGTTAGCATTAGTGTTAGCATTAGAGTTAGCATTAGAGTTAGCATCAGTGTTGGCATCAGTGTTAGCATTAGAGTTAGCATTACAGTTAGCATCAGCATTAGCATTAGTGCTATCATTAGCATTAGTGTTAGCATTAGAGTTAGCATCAGCGTTAGCATTAGAGTTAGCATCAGCGTTAGCATTAGAGTTAGCATCAGCATTAGCATTAGTGTTAGCTTTAGCGTTAGCATTAGAGTTAGCATTAGTTAGCATTAGAGTTAGCATCAGCATTAGCATTAGTGTTAGCTTTAGCGTTAGCATTAGAGTTAGCATTAGTTAGCATTAGAGTTAGCATCAGCATTAGCATTAGTGTTAGCTTTAGCGTTAGCATTAGAGTTAGCATTAGTTAGCATTAGAGTTAGCTTTAGCTTTAGCATTAGTGTTTGCATTAGAGTTAGCATTAGAGTTAGCATTAGTATTAGCATTAGAGTTAGCATTAGAGTTAGCATCAGTGTTAGCATCAGTGTTAGCATTAGAGTTAGCATTAGAGTTAGCATCAGCATTAGCATTAGTGTTAGCATTAGAGTTAGCATCAGCATTAGCATTAGTGTTAGCATTAGTGTTAGCATTAGTGTTAGCATTAGAGTTAGCATTAGAGTTAGCATCAGTGTTAGCATCAGTGTTAGCATTAGAGTTAGCATTACAGTTAGCATCAGCATTAGCATTAGTGCTATCATTAGCATTAGTGTTAGCATTAGAGTTAGCATTAGTTAGCATTAGAGTTAGCTTTAGCTTTAGCATTAGTGTTAGCATTAGAGTTAGCATTAGTATTAGCATTAGACTTAGCATTAGCGTTAGCATTAATATTAGCATTAGTGTTAGCATTAGAGTTAGCATTAGTGTTAGCATTAGAGTTAGCATCAGTGTTAGCATTAGCTGGCTGGATAGAGGATTATCAGAAGTACTGACCAGGTGATCAGACAGAAACAGATGAAGTTGCAGCATCCTTTTTCTTTTTTTCTATGGGAAATCATCATCATGATGATCGGAGGAGAAGTGGGTCCATTTCATTTCATTGATCATAGTTTGTTCATTTAGTTTTCTCAGTTTTTGGTGGATTCCCTGAAGGTGGAAGGTCCTGGTGTGATTTAACCTGATGGTGATGGAGCATCTTAAACAGAAAGACTCCACCGCTCCACTTAAATTACTTAAAAAAAAATGTCCTCCAGTGAATTCACCTTCTATACATCATCATAAACCCTGTTTTACATGCATCATTACATCTGTAAACTAGACTCTTCTCCTGTTGTAGTAAAATGAACTCTACTCTGGTCTACATGACCTTTGACCTGAAGGAAGTGATTTACATCAGTTCCTCGTGTCCAGCAGCTTCTGTTCAACTGAACATCACCCAGTTAGTTGTAAACAGGTCACATGATAGAACTGAGCGTATGAATCCTGCTGATTTCTAGAATCCAGCAGTTAGAGACTGAGCAGCTTCACTGTTTTACTGCTGGTTGGAACAGAAACAGCAGCTTTAATGTCAATGATACTATGAACAAACGTCTCAAACTCCTCATTTAACTGTAAAACACACACAGTAACTATATATATATATATATATATATATATATATATATATATATATATATATATATATATATATATATGATTATAATCTACATGAATACCAGCTAAATTA
>CM060464.1:5047500-5052500 GCA_030544235.1 Lepturacanthus savala
ACAAACTCCCAGAGATCTGGAACAAACTCCCAGAGATCTAGAACAAACTCCCAGAGATCTGGAACAAACTCCCAGAAACCTGGAACAAACTCCCAGAGATCTAGAACAAACTTTCACACATCTGGAACAAACTCCCAGAGAACTGGAACAATCTCCTAGAGATCTAGAACAAACTCCCCAAGAACTGGAACCTAATTGGACCTATTCACTTCCAGAAACATTTTCTTTAAAATATATCTTATTTAAAGCATAAACAATCTCCTAATTGTAGGATATATGTTTGATTGGAACTCTCTTGACAAACTTCTAGAAGTTCAGGGACATATTAGTAGAACAAACTTCCGCACATCTGGAACAAACTCCCAGAGATCTAGAACAAACTCCCAGAGACCTGGAACAAACTCCCAGAGATCTAGAACAAACTCCCAGAGAAACTGGAACAAACTCCCAGAGATCTAGAACAAACTCCCAGAGATCTGGAACAAACTCCCAGAAATCTAGAACAAACTCCACAAGAACTGGAACCTAATTGGACCTATTCACTTCAAGAAACATTTTCTTTAAAATATATCTTATTTAAAGCATAAACAATCTCCTAATTGTAGGATATATGTTTGATTGGAACTCTCTTGACAAACTTCTAGAAGTTCAGGGACATATTAGTAGAACAAACTTCCACACATCTGGAACAAACTCCCAGAGATATAGAACAAACTTCCAGAGAATTAGAACAAACTCCCAGAGATCTAGAACAAACTCCCAGAGACCTGGAACAAACTCCCAGAGATCCAGAACAAACTTCTACACATCTGGAACAAACTCCCAGAGAACTGGAACAAACTCCCAGAGCAAACTCCCAGAGATCTAGAACAAACTTCCAGAGATCTAGAATAAATTCCCAGAAGTTCAGGGACATATTAGTAGAACAAACTTCCACACATCTGGAACAAACTCCCAGAGATATAGAACAAACTTCCAGAGAATTAGAACAAACTCCCAGAGATCTAGAACAAACTCCCAGAGACCTGGAACAAACTCCCAGAGATCCAGAACAAACTTCTACACATCTGGAACAAACTCCCAGAGAACTGGAACAAACTCCCAGAGCAAACTCCCAGAGATCTAGAACAAACTTCCAGAGATCTAGAATAAACTCCCAGAGATCTGGAACAAATTCACAGAGAACTGGAACAAACTCCCAGAGATCTGGAACAAACTCCCAGAAACCTGGAACAAACTCCCAGAGATCTAGAACAAACTTCCACACATCTGGAACAAACTCCCAGAGATCTAGAACAAACTCCCAGAGATCTGGAACAAACTCCCAGAAACCTGGAACAAACTCCCAGAGATCTAGAACAAACTTTCACACATCTGGAACAAACTCCCGGAGAACTGGAACAAACTCCCGGAGAACTGGAACAAACTCCCGGAGAACTGGAACAATCTCCTAGAGATCTACAACAAACTCCCCAAGAACTGGAACCTAGTTGGACCTATTCACTTCCAGAAACATTTTCTTTAAAATATATCTTATGTAAAGCATAAACAATCTCCTAATTGTAGGATATATGTTTGATTGGAACTCTCTTGACAAACTTCTAGAAGTTCAGGGACATATTAGTTATTTTTTTAGTTGATGACACTGTGCCAGTGGTGTTAAACACTTTATATACAGAGCAGCAAACAGAAAATGTTCACTTCAACGTTCTCGGCTGTGTCAGGTCATAATTCCTGATAATCTCCTGGATGTCAGAGCTGTTCCATTTAAAGTGAATCAGCGGGTGCGTTCTGCACCGGCGGAGGTTCAGCGTTCCTCTCATGTGTTGCAGCTAAATGGCTGAGTGAGCGCTGAAAACATAAAGAAGATAAAGGAGTAAATGATGTGGCTCCATTAGAATTTAGTCTGAGGAAAGAATCCCAAAGCACAGGAACCTGTGAGGAGGTTTTATTTGTGTGCTGTCGGTATTGATCCCCCGAGCACACTTTTTAACCTTTATTAACATGTTTTATCATTTTAAAGAATACACCGATCAATACAATCAATATCTATGAGAGAACCGGTTTGATTGAAGCGATATCTTCTAGGAGATGATGTCACAGTAACGTCGCCTGTTACAGAGTCACAGCAGAAAGTTGAAGCTGAAAAAGACTTTAACCATCAGGTGAAACCTAATCAAAGCTTGAGTTGCATTGTGGGAAATGTAGGAGCCAGTTGCTGACATCATGGCACTAATAATATTTAATAGTAATAATATTAATTATAATAATGTGATGTTTTATTGCTGAAAGAGATTTTTAACACATTAAACAACTGAAAATCATTTATCTTTAAAACATGTCATCGTTTTTTCTTGTTGGTTTTTTGCATTCAAAAAATGCACACACACACACACACACACACACACACACACTCACACACACACACACACACACACACACACACACACACTCACACACACACTCACACACATACACTCACACATAGACACTCATACACACAAACTCACAAACACCCACACACACTCTCTCTCCATATATGGTCTCTGGGCTCGGTGCCACGTTTCTCATCATGTTTGTCTTTGGCTAATCGCCCAGTTGCCAGTGTGTGTGTGTGTGTGTGTGTGTGTGTGTGTGTGTGTGATGGCCTCCTCCCTGCATTAACTTTGTTAGAACAGAGACATCTCGTTAATGACGGTGCTAATTGAATGAAATGGCCATACTAACGAGCATAAAACCTCCCACTCACATTTAGCTAATTAACAACACACTGGCTTAATTACAACAGTAGAAACACATGCAGAGCTGCCTCGTTACTGTTAATTGCCGCAGCTAACAGGGATTTATGGTAATTGGCTGTATAAGCGCTGTTAACGAGAGGCTGAATTAGCTCGACACACAGAGACAAGAGGAGCGTTGAGATGTGCCAGCATTAATTAAGGCTGCACACCAGCTCCTGCTATTGGCCACAACTGTGAGGTCTACAGGGCTATCGATCGTCTGATTAGCCGGTTTAATATCACGCTGTCTTCTCCTGAGAGCCAGTGATGATGGAGGATGCTCGGAGGAATATAAAACAACCACAAAATCAGGAATGTAAAGAAGTCGGCGTGAGCAGCGTCTGACATTCTGCTGCTTCTCATGTTAAACCTAAGAGACAATCGGTCATTTTATACTTTACCCGGGATTTCATCATGTGATTATATCAGTTGAGTCACTAACGATCAGGTTATGAATCAGACTTTTTGTTGCTGCTGCACAAATATTCCAATAAACAAAAGTGTATTTATCCCATTTACAAAATTACTTTTGGGGGATTATTCTAGAGACTTGAATGATTAAATAGATATAAACATGTCAGAGTTAAAACCATAATAATCTAAATAAAATGACTCTTTCTGGGAGGGTTTGTCTTCTCCATGTTCTCAGGAGGAAGTTGATGACGTCATGTGACAGGAAGTAGTTGGAAACTTAAATTATTTGATTATTTTTGTCTAAAAACTAAAATCTGCGTGAATAACATTTAGATTTTGTTTTATCTTAAGTATAAAATGACAGTTATAGACTTAAAGGCTTTAATGGGTTGATGTGGTCAGCATCACTGCTGTTACTATGACAACCAGAGGAAATAACTCCTGTCAATCACTCAGTAAAATATGGATTTAATGTCAGGGAGTTTAACAGGAAGGAAACAGACAGTTTAATGTTTAGTTTTAGGTCCACGTCGACCAATCACGTCACAGAAAAGACAATTAAATACACGGAATATGCATATATGAATATATATTTAACATGCTGGACCTCTGGACCAGGTCCAGACACACATCTGGACCTAAATGGCTGATAACCTGTCTCTGCACAACATGAAGGTCCTGTCAGGAACCCGAGTCTAACACGAGTCCTTAGACTCAGAAAGGAATCAGCACCAACACCAGAGCAGCTTCTGGTCCATAGAGTCTCTAAACCAGAACCTGCAGGAACAGAACCACCTCTGACCTTTGACTCCAAACCACACACAGACCCTGTAAAACCTGGAAGTGACCAGGAGTCGCCATCAGAAACTAGAAGCAGCAACAGCAGCACCTCCTACTGCACCAACTCTGTGTTACTCTCTATGTTTCATTTCCTGGAATAACGAGATGTTTGTCATTTAACTAAAAGACACGATCACAGAATTCTGACGCTGTTCTACTTCTTGTTCTTTATTTGATTCTTGTTTCTGTAATGAATCCAGAAACATCAGAAGAAGACGGCGTGTGTTCACGGCAGCGTTGATGCTTCTCATTCCTCATATTCACTGGTTTTATTCTCCTCCCTCTGATAAAGTGATTATGGTTCTATGTTCAGTTGACGAGCAGTGAAGCAGACACAGTCTTGATTGGTCTGCATGTATTATTACACCTTGTCACTTCATGCGTGTGTGTGTGTGTGTGTGTGTGTGTGTCAGATCTCTCACAGCTCATTAGTTGTGTATGAATGAATGTCAGTCAGCCATTGGTTAAAAGATCTGGTTAGTATCCATAATGGCCTCTTATTACTGCCTCCACCCAGTTAACATAACACCACAGTGTGTGTGTGTGTGTGTGTGTGTGTTTATGAGTGTGTGTGTGTGTGTGAGTCAGTAGCCAACATATTTATGATGATCACTAACAGCAGAAATGTTCCTTTAGCTCCACTCTGTTCCATCAGAGTCGGGTTAAGTTTCGAGGGTTAATGTAAAGCGTCAGGGTTAGAAATAACAGTAGATAGGCCTCATTCAAGTTCTCCTTCAACTGAACCTTAACCCTCTGACCTCTGACCTCAGCCCTTGTTTCATATCACTCCAGGTCTGAGGTCCTGACACTGACTTCCTGCCTGACAAAGAATTAACTTTAAAATCATTTTACTGGTTTATAAAGCTCTGAATGGTCTAGGGTCTAAGTCTATCTCTGATCTGCTGATCCCTTATGAACCATCCAGACCTCTTAGATGGTCTGGGACAGGTCTGCTCTCTGTTCCCA
>CM060464.1:5057500-5097500 GCA_030544235.1 Lepturacanthus savala
AAAAAGTCAGGAATAAGGTGTTAAAAGTCAGGAATAAGGTGCAAAAAGTCAGGAATAAGGTGTAAAAAGTCAGGAATAAGGTGTAAAAAGTCAGGAATAAGGTGCAAAAAGTCAGGAATAAGGTGTAAAAAGTCAGGAATAAGGTGTAAAAAGTCAGGAATAAGGTGCAAAAAGTCAGGAATAAGGTGCAAAAAGTCAGGAATAAGGTGTAAAAAGTCAGGAATAAGATGCAAAAAGTCAGGAATAAGGTGTAAATCGTCAGGAATAAGGTGTAAAAAGTCAGGAATAAGGTGTAAAAAGTCAGGAATAAGGTGCAAAAAGTCAGGAATATGGTGTAAAAAGTCAGGAATAAGGTGCAAAAAGTCAGGAATAAGATGCAAAAAGTCAGGAATAAGGTGTAAATCGTCAGGAATAAGATGCAAAAAGTAAGGAATAAGGTGTAAAAAGTCAGGAATAAGATGCAAAAAGTAAGGAATAAGGTGTAAAAAGTCAGGAATAAGGTGCAAAAAGTCAGGAATAAGGTGCAAAAAGTCACGAATAAGGTGGAAAAAGTCAGGAATAAGGTGTAAAAAGTCAGGAATAAGATGCAAAAAGTCAGGAATAAGGTGCAAAAAGTCAGGAATAAGGTGTAAAAAGTCAGGAATAAGGTGCAAAAAGTCAGGAATAAGATGCAAAAAGTCAGGAATAAGGTGTAAATCGTCAGGAATAAGATGCAAAAAGTAAGGAATAAGGTGTAAAAAGTCAGGAATAAGATGCAAAAAGTAAGGAATAAGGTGTAAAAAGTCAGGAATAAGGTGCAAAAAGTCAGGAATAAGGTGCAAAAAGTCACGAATAAGGTGGAAAAAGTCAGGAATAAGGTGTAAAAAGTCAGGAATAAGATGCAAAAAGTCAGGAATAAGGTGCAAAAAGTCAGGAATAAGGTGTAAAAAGTCAGGAATAAGGTGTAAAAAGTCAGGAATAAGGTGCAAAAAGTCAGGAATAAGGTGTAAAAAGTCAGGAATAAGGTGGAAAAAGTCAGGAATAAGGTGCAAAAAGTCAGGAATAAGGTGCAAAAAGTCACGAATAAGGTGGAAAAAGTCAGGAATAAGGTGTAAAAAGTCAGGAATAAGATGCAAAAAGTCAGGAATAAGGTGCAAAAAGTCAGGAATAAGGTGTAAAAAGTCAGGAATAAGGTGTAAAAAGTCAGGAATAAGGTGCAAAAAGTCAGGAATAAGGTGTAAAAAGTCAGGAATAAGGTGGAAAAAGTCAGGAATAAGGTGCAAAAAGTCAGGAATAAGGTGCAAAAAGTCAGGAATAAGGTGTAAAAAGTCAGGAATAAGATGCAAAAAGTCAGGAATAAGGTGTAAAAAGTCAGGAATAATTCGCAAAAAGTCAGGAATAAGGTGTAAAAAGTCAGGAATAAGGTGTAAAAAGTCAGGAATAAGATGTAAAAAGTCAGGAATAAGGTGCAAAAAGTCAGGAATAAGGTGTAAAAAGTCACGAATAAGGTGTAAAAAGTCAGGAATAAGGTGCAAAAAGTCAGGAATAAGGTGTAAAAAGTCAGGAATAAGGTGTAAAAAGTCAGGAATAAGGTGCAAAAAGTCAGGAATAAGGTGTAAAAAGTCAGGAATAAGGTGTAAAAAGTCAGGAATAAGGTGCAAAAAGTCAGGAATAAGGTGTAAAAAGTCAGGAATAAGGTGTAAAAAGTCAGGAATAAGGTGCAAAAAGTCAGGAATAAGGTGTAAAAAGTCAGGAATAAGGTGTAAAAAGTCAGGAATAAGGTGCAAAAAGTCAGGAATAAGGTGCAAAAAGTCAGGAATAAGGTGCAAAAAGTCAGGAATAAGATGCAAAAAGTCAGGAATAAGGTGTAAAAAGTCAGGAATAATTCGCAAAAAGTCAGGAATAAGGTGTAAAAAGTCAGGAATAAGGTGTAAAAAGTCAGGAATAAGATGTAAAAAGTCAGGAATAAGGTGCAAAAAGTCAGGAATAAGGTGTAAAAAGTCACGAATAAGGTGTAAAAAGTCAGGAATAAGGTGCAAAAAGTCAGGAATAAGGTGTAAAAAGTCAGGAATAAGGTGCAAAAAGTCAGGAATAAGGTGCAAAAAGTCAGGAATAAGGTGCATGGTCCAGTCTCAGCTGGATGAGGTGGTTCTGGTGGATGTAGTTGGTCCAGTCTCAGCTGGATGAGGTGGTTCTGTGGTTTTATGTTAGTTCTACTTGTTTCTGACTCCTGTTGATGTTGAGGCGTCTGATGACTGAGGGAAGAACCATCAACACCCGGCCTGATGGGGGCGCTGGTCCAGTCTGGATCCCTGATGCTGAGGCAGCTGCTGGATGCAGGGCTGGACCCCCGGGACCTGAGTCCCTGCTGGACTGCAGGATCCTGGACCTAGAGACTGTCGGGACCTCCTGCTACAAACACAGCAGACACGACGATGGTCTACAGGAACTGAATCCACAAAGTGGGACTGAACAGACCCTCCACTGTCCGCTTCCAGAGACCAGACTGGAACCAGTGGAGGGTCCTGGACCTCAAACCCTCAACAAGGCTGGTCTCCAGTGGAGGATTAGCTTGTGTCCTTTATAGTGTAAGGGTTCAGGCAGCTTCTTCACTGTTCTAACCCTGGTTTTAGTCTGTTTAAGGTGGATCTGGATGAAAAGACACTTTTTATCCAGAGAATTGAAACTGTCAGTCTCTGTAAGCAGGAAGAATAGGGTTGAAACAGAGATGGGAGGACGTGGAGAATATTAGATCAAGACCGTGGTTGGAGTTTAGTTTTCATGAAATTATTGGTGATTTGGAGTCATTCAAGAACGATTGGTGTCATAAACATCATGAAGATATTTTATGTTCCATAATTGATGATGAACTGCTCTTTGCACCATTTTAAGATGAAAAACATTTGCACTTTATTTATTTATTCATTACCTAAGTTGATGCAGTGTAAATTGTAAATAATAAATGTGTAAATAAAGTGTTTTTGTAAAGATCTCCTCCTCCTCCTCCTCCTGTTTGACAGATGAGACAGGGATGAGAGGATGAGAGTGGAGATGTTGCAGCTCACTTCTCTTTCTAATGTCTGTAGCTGCTGGGAAATCAAGTGGAAAACTAAAGACTATTAATGCCACAAACAAATCTGTCCCAAAACGGAACCTTTTACATGTTGGAGTGCATGGAGGCTGAAGGCTTAATGACATGGAGAGAGGAGCAGGAGGAGGAGGAGGAGGAGGAGGAGGAGGAGGAGGAGCAGGAGGAGGAGGAGGAGGAGGAGAGGAGGAGGAGGAGGAGGGGGAGGAGGAGGGGGAGGAGGAGGATGTGTGATGCTATATATGTGTGATGATATATATATGTGAAGTTATATATGTGATGTTATATATGAGTGATGTTATATATGTGATGTTATAGATGTTATATATGTGATGTTATATATATGTGATGTTATATGTGTGATGTTATATATGTCCTATTATGTATGTGTGATGTTATATATCTGATGTTATATATGTGTGATGTTATATATGTGTGATGTTATATATATGTGAAGTTATATATGTGATGTTATATATGAGTGATGTTATATATGTGATGTTATAGATGTTATATATGTGATGTTATATATATGTGATGTTATATGTGTGATGTTATATATGTGATGTTATATATGAGTGATGTTATATATGTGATGTTATAGATGTTATATATGTGATGTTATATATGTGATGTTATATGAGTAATGTTATATATGTGATGATTTATATCTGATGTTATATATATGTGATGTTATATGTGTATGTGATGTTATATATATGTGATGTTATATATATGTGATGTTATATATATGATGATATATACGTGTGATGTTATATATATGTGATGTTATATATGTGTGATGTTATATATGTGATGTTATATATATGTGATGTTATATATGTGTGATGTTATATATGTGATGTTATATATGTGATGTTATATATGTGTGATGTTATATATGTGATGTTATATATATGTGATGTTATATATATGATGATATATACGTGTGATGTTATATATGTGTGATGTTATATATGTGATGTTATATATATGTGATGTTATATATATGATGATATATACGTGTGATGTTATATATATGTGATGTTATATATATCTGATGTTATATATGTGTGATGTTATATATATGTGAAGTTATGTGTGTTGTTATATGTGATGTTATATGTGTGATGTTATATATGTGATGTTATATATGTGATGTTTATATATCTGATGTTATATATGTGTGATGTTATATATGTGATGTTATATATATGTGTGATGTTATATATGTGATGTTATATATGAGATGTCATATATATGTGATGTTATATATGTGTTATATATGTGTGATGTTATATATGTGATGTAATATATGTGTGATGTTATATATATGTGATGATATATATCTGATGTTATATATATGTGATGATATATATGTGATGTTATATATATGTGATGTTATATATGTGTGATGTTATATATGTGATGTTATATATATGTGATGTTATATATATGTGATGTAATATGTGTGATGTTATATATATCTAATGTTACGTATTTGTGATGTTATATATATCTGATGTTATATAACATAACATATAACTGGACCATGATCGTGTTATTTACTGATAGGAATGAAATGTTTGTCTCATTTGATTCATGTATAAACTTCTCTGAACAATCACGTATCCTTACGCCATATAAATAGTCCCATTATAATACGTGACAGCACCTGAGGCCAAATGTTATCCATCGACATGTTAGTGTCCTGTAACATGTTATTATTATTAGAGATAAGTTATCATGGCTGGAATAAAGCTTTGTGAGGATGAATGAACCCGTCTGACTTCTGATTGAAGAACCAGCAGCTCCAGTCAGGTCTAATTGGGTTTTATAGGAGCTAACAGCTCTGCTAGTTATTAACCTGCAGCACCTCAGATAAACTCAGCCAGTGGGACCAGGTCCAGCGATAGCATCGCACTGTCGGAGTGGAAAAGAAGCGCTCCCATTAGATGTCCAGCTAGATAAATAGACTATAATGGGTTGCTGGGGGTGCGTTTGGTCGTTTGGCCTGACACTCCCATCAGATGTGATCTCAGGGTCGCCACCATGAATCAGGCGGCGCCGCGACGCCATTGGTCAAACTGACAGCTGAACAAAGCCCCGCGAGGAGGAGGGACAGATGCCGCTAATGGAGCCAGATTAGGATGGAAGCGCTTGATAACTAGCTCTGGCACCGCTGGACCTGCTCAGACGGGCGGAGTCAGGAACTTCTTGGTAAGATACCTGAGAGAAGTAGTTAGAGTTATTACTGTGTGTGTGTGTGTGTGAGTCAATGTAATTTTATTTGTTCAGCCCATAATCACAACTACTACTAGTAGTACTACTACTACTTCTACTACTGCTACTACTACTTCTACTACTGCTACTACTAGTACTACTATTAGTACTACTACTACTACTACTACTACTACTGCTACTACTACTACTGCTATTACTACTACTACTAGATTCCATCCACAGTATCTGTATCTCAGGATATAGCTGGTGCTCAAGTGGTCCGAACATAGAACCTTGTGGAACTCCATGTCTAACTTTAGAATGACAAAACAAACTAGGAACAATCTGAGAGACAGGTGTGTGTGTGTTTATGTGTTTATTTGATGTGTTGTGGTAGTTTGTTAAACTTCCAACTGGGAAGATTTTACCTGACATTACCTGACATTACCTTATATTACCTGAGTTTACCTGAGTTTACCTGACATTACCGGATATTACCTGACATTACCTGACATTACCTGACATTACCTTATATTACCTGAGTTTACCTGACATTACCTGATATTACCTGATATTACCTGACATTACCTGATATTACCTGACATTACCTGACATTACCTGATATTACCTGATATTACCTGACATTACCTGACATTACCTGACATTACCTGACATTACCTGACATTACCTGACATTACCTGATATTACCTGACATTACCTGACATTACCTGACATTACCTGATATTACCTGACATTACCTGACATTACCTGATATTACCTGATATTACCTGACATTACCTGTTATTACCTGAGTTTACCTGACATTACCTGATATTACCTGATATTACCTGACATTACCTGAGTTTACCTGACATTACCTGAGGTTACCAGATATTACCTGACATTACCTGATATTACCGGATATTACCTGACATTACTTGATATTATATATAGATAGACCAGATAGACCAGGTAGACCAGATAGACCAGGTAGACCAGATAGACCAGGTAGACCAGATAGACCAGGTAGACCAGATAGACCAGGTATATGTTTGTAATGAATGAACCTACCTGGTCTGAGTCTCTTCAACATGCTAACATTAGCATCATTCGCTGCAGCATTGTGTTTATCTGCTGTAACATGAACTTCCAACATAAAGTCAGATATTTCACACAAGTTCTTCTTTTTTGAAGCAAAAATAAAATCCTAACCAGATAAATAAATCAAACCAGACCACCAGAATAAAGCCCTGAAAGGCAGCTGTGATGTTACTGGAGTCTAAATAGTCAGATGTTTCAACACTGAACTGATTGTCATAACTTTCATGATTTCTATTTTCCCTCATGGAACTACTGCTGCTCCATAGACATTCAAATATTTCATGGCCCATGAAACTTGAGGAAATGAAAAGTGTATTTTATATTTTTATGAAACACAGAATGTCTCTGCTGTATATTTTTTTCATGAGACATATATAGGATATGTATTAATTCTATCATCTTTAAATCTTTTTCCATAAACAAACAAAAACAGAAATGTGGAGGCTTTTATTTTGTAGCTTTCAGGATGTCAGTGGTTTTGATATCTCATGCTGTAATAATTGCATTACTTATCTCTGAGCTTGCAGTGCATTAATATAGTTTAATAGCAGCAGTTGGAGTATATTAATATTCCTTAACCTCCACTTCACCCTTAAAATCCATCGGCACCTTTTAACCCCTCCTCCCTCCATCACTCTCCCCCTTTTCTCCCCCACCTCCCTCTGCCTTATCCTTTCTTCCATCTACCTCCTCCCTCCATCTAGTTTTCCTCCCCCTCCTTCTCCAAACTCATTTCAGCATGAGATTATAAATGGAGCCTTGGGAGAATGTGATAAATCAATTAATCATTTGTAGCCGTGTAGCTTAATGAGTGAACTGAGGTGTCATAATTAGTTCTACCAGTATCAATCATTAAAGTGCAAGTTTGCTGATAAACAGGCAGCTGATGAGAGTAGAGACATGTTGGGAAATCTCCCGACTAAATGAGCATTAATGAGCAGCTTTACAGTCGTGAGATTCCAGCTCAACGATCTTTGTTATCATGTGATTTTACAGGTTGTGTTCCTCTGCTCCTGATAGATCTTCTCATATAAAACCTGGAGTGTTGAATGTTCATTTCTGCATTGGACAGGTCATCATTCACCTTCTGTTTACTCCTCACTAGAGTGGTCTGCTGCAGCCAATCACAGCACAGTACAGGTAAGAGGCTGGATCCACCCAGACAGGTAGCAGCCTATCATGGAGCACACACACACACACACACACACACACACTCTTCTATGGTGATTTAGAGTCTCCAATTAACCTCAGCATGTGTTTGGACTGTATGAAGAAGCTGGAGAACCTGGAGAAAACCCACTAGACACAGAGAGAACATGCAACTCCACACAGAAAGGACCCATACCCAGGACTGGGACCTGGACTAGGACTAGAACGTGGACCTTCTTGCTATGAGGCAGCAGCTCTAACCACTGATCCACATTCAAATTGTCATTATTTATAATTGTTATTAGCAAAAAAAAAACTTCCAGGTATTAAAACTAAGAGTCGAATTTCAAAGGAAGAAGAAGCTTTTCAGTTTCATGTTATGCACTTTTCCTGGTGGAGTATAAAGAGTGTGGAGATGTTGGAGGTAGAACATGAAGACTGTGGAGATGTTGGAGGTGGAACATAAAGACTGTGTAGATGTTGGAGGTAGAACATAAAGACTGTGTAGATGTTGGATGTAGAACATAAAGACTGTGGAGATGTTGGATGTAGAACATAAAGACTGTAGAGATGTTGGAGGTAGAACATAAAGACTATGGAGATGTTGGAGGTAGAACAACGACTGTGTAGATGTTGGATGTAGAACATAAAGACTGTGTAGATGTTGGAGGTAGAACATGAAGACTGTAGAGATGTTGGAGGTGGAACATAAAGGCTGTGTAGATGTTGGAGGTAGAACATAAAGGCTGTGTAGATGTTGGATGTAGAACATAAAGACTGTGTAGATGTTGGAGGTAGAACATAAAGACTGTAGATGTTGGATGTAGAACATAAAGACTGTGTAGATGTTGGAGGTAGAACATAAAGACTGTGTAGATGTTGGAGGTAGAACATAAAGACTGTGTAGATGTTGGAGGTAGAACATAAAGACTGTGTAGATGTTGGAGGTAGAACATAAAGACTGTAGATGTTGGATGTAGAACATAAAGACTGTGTAGATGTTGGGTGTAGAACATAAAGACTGTAGAGATGTTGGGTGTAGAACATAAAGACTGTGTAGATGTTGGATGTAGAACATAAAGACTGTAGAGATGTTGGGTGTAGAACATAAAGACTGTGTAGATGTTGGAGGTAGAACATAAAGACTGTGTAGATGTTGGATGTAGAACATAAAGACTGTGTAGATGTTGGGTGTAGAACATAAAGACTGTAGAGATGTTGGGTGTAGAACATAAAGACTGTGTAGATGTTGGAGGTAGAACATAACGACTGTAGAGATGTTGGGTGTAGAACATAAAGACTGTGTAGATGTTGGATGTAGAACATAAAGACTGTGTAGATGTTGGGTGTAGAACATAAAGACTGTAGAGATGTTGGGTGTAGAACATAAAGACTGTGTAGATGTTGGATGTAGAACATAAAGACTGTGGAGATGTTGGATGTAGAACATAAAGACTGTGGAGATGTTGGATGTAGAACATAAAGACTGTAGAGATGTTGGAGGTAGAACATAAAGACTGTGGAGATGTTGGATGTGGAACATAAAGACTGTGGAGATGTTGGAGATCTTCTCCATCTGTCGAGCTGAATCTTCAGGGTGTTTTATGATATCTTGATGCTGTGGTCCAGGTCTGGTTTGGATTGGTGAAGATCATGTTTTAGCTTTAAATGATGAGGTGATGCAAATCGTCATGGCAACAGTAAACACTCCAACTTAAGTCACTTTTTAAAAGTCACAGTGCCATAAAAACGTTTCTGCTTATTATTATAATATAACTGCCTCTACACTCACAATAGTGTCTGAATTATTGTAAATGATAACTAAATAGTTGCTGGTGAAAGTTGTTTTTTTAAAAATAGAATTAACAATATACACTGATGTAGAAATAATGTTCTATTGTTGTTAACGTCTAATTATTAAACATGTAAAATCATCACAGATATCTGGAGACTCATACAAGAATATGCTGATAACCACTATAAACTATTTGATTCATTAAATGGACGTTTCAAAGATTGGAATCTATGCTTTGTGTTGCTATGCTAAATATAAGATTATATAAGATTTTGGAGTTAACAAAGTCGTACAAAGACAACGTGACCAGCGCGTTTCCGTTAAGTTCAAACATTTAAGCTCTGGAGGGGCCACAGAAAATGAGGTGGCGGCCCAGATTTGGCCCCCGGGCCTTGGGTTGGACACCTATGATGTAGAGGATCTCTTCTTCCTCCTGGACTCAGTAATGGACGTCAAAGTGAGTCTGCAATATATATATATATATATATATATATATATATATATATATACACACACACACACACACACACACACACACACACAGGCGCGTAGGTTGCAGCCTCTTTCATCAGTATTAAGGGAAAGTGTTGAGGCAGAGGTTAAATAAATGAAGTGCTTATTACAGCCTCACTCCCAGGAGTTAAACTAACAGCATATATAGCACTTAGATCCAGAGGGGGCGTGTCAAAGAGAAGACGGGTCAGAGAAGAGGTCCCAGGCTCATAACTGTGTGTGTGTGTGTGTGTGTGTGTGTGTGTGTGTTAAGGGGTACTAATGGTCTTTCTAGCCTGGGAAATGCTCCAGTGAGCAGCCTAACTTATGGAAATCACAACCTCAACGCGAGAAACCATTATCACCCTCATTTGCATAAAGACTCTTTCAAACAGGATCCTGAAGGCCGGGACATGCCCCACCCCCATCACCAAAACACACGTCTGTGCATGTGCGTGTGTGTGTGTGTGTGTCCTGTGTGCCTTTACGGTTCCCGTTAGGTCTGACTAAAAGTTGGCGTGGCCCCGCCCCCTCGCCGTCTCCTATCAGCAGCGACTGGCTGAGACCAGTCAGGGTGATGTATGTCCAGGGTGTGTCTCGTCAGGAGGAACAGGAGACACACACCAACATATTTACAGACACACACTGGATGGTAACAAGCCATTAACGAAGCCTTAATTGATGAGCTCGTTAAGATCTGTTATTAGAGAAATTGATTTCAAATAGCCACTTTAATCTGTGGCCAGAGGGAAACAGGCCACAATGCAAATTGAAGCCGCTAAAGTACATAATGGAGCAAGTAATTCATAGATTTCACTTTCACTAATTAATAATTGGAGATTGGAGAGGGTGTGTGTGTGTGTGAGTGTGTGTGTGTGTAAAATGGCTGACAGTGTTAATGTGGCTCTTTTGTGTATCTCTTGTTATTAATTAATGAGTTTTATTCCCAGGCAACCTATTAGTCATTAACACTCTCTTTGTGTGTATTTGTCCCCTCAGCTACCATTAAACAAGGCTTTAAAACACGTGGAGTAGTTCACTAAAATGAATGGATGAAAGTCTTCATGGAGTTTCCACATCCATCCTGAAGGAGATCAGATCAAATGGTTTTACCTGTTCAGTGAGAATATAATGAAATGACACGACAGGAAACAAATAAATAATAAGAAGAAATTATTAGGATCCTTAAATAATTCAAATAATTAGCTCCAGTACGTTTAGGAACTAAAATACTGCCTGTTTATTCCTCTCTAGGTCACATGGTCTGCTGCAGCCAATCACAGCACAGTACAGGTGAGAGGCAGGATCCACCCAGACAGGTAACACACACACACACACACACACACACACACACAGAGTCTCCACGACACAAGGAGAACATTAAACTACACACAGAAAGATCCCAGACCAGGACTAGAACCTGGACCAGGACTAGAACCTGGACCAGGACTAGAACCTGGACCAAAAACAACTTTATTAAAACAACCTACAACACTACTATATTAATAAAAAATAAAAAAACACTATGTATAGATATAGATTCTGTGAATATTGATATTTTGCTGTAAAACCGAAGGAACTGATTCCATTTCTCTGCTGTACCTGATTACATGTGATTAATAGATATTGATTGATTGATCGATTATTATTGATTTCAATTCTTACACTGATTTACATTCAATCACATGTTGATCAATGAGCTTTTTTTCTGAACTGTTGATGTGATTCTTTACACTGACTGACTCACCTGGAGCTGAACAGGTAACACGTATGATACACGTGTGTTTCCGCCAAGGAGAACACACACACACACACACACACACACACACACACATACACACACACACACACACACACGCCATAATCCCAGTATTAGTGGTGGTATTAGCCAGAGTGAGGCAGGTACTTAAGACTCAAAGGACTGAAATCACTTCCCAAGGGAGCTTTTATACAATGTGTGCATGTGTGTGTGTGTGTGTGTGTGTGTGTGTGTGTGTGTGTGTGTGTGGTAGCCATTGTCAGACACCCAGCTTTCTGATTTCTGTGCTTTAAGCCGTAGGAAGTGCGTTGGCGGCCCCGGTGGCTGCAGCCCCCCCCCTGCAGTGATTTAACGGTGAGAATTGGCTGCTACTGGGCCTGGTATTGTTGCTGTAAGTCGGGCCGGGCCTGGTATTGTTGCTGTAAGTCGGGCCGGGCCTGGTATTGTTGCTGTAAGTCGGGCCGGGCCTGGTATTGTTGGGATTACACGTTTAGCAGCAGTGATCCTGCTCCAGTTATAACGCAGAGAGAAGCAGCTCTTATCAGCCGCCGGGAGCCAGTCGGCCACATTCACAACCTCCAATACACTTTAATTGAATTTCTTTTTAGAGACAGAGAGGCTCAGACGGCTCATGGCATTCAATTTACCACCTCCCCTGTCAACGTTTAGATCCCCCCTCCCTCTCCCCCTCCTCAAAGAGGAGGTGCCTTCGCGCTACAAAAGGAAACTTGCAAATACCATATTTATCTCTGTTCCCTCTCTCTCTCTCTCTCTTCCTGCGCTCCACTATCCATGTCAGTTATTATATCATTTCAATGAATACTCTGCAGGAAATGGGCTTATCTCAGTGGCCAAATATCTATTTCTTTCAGGCGTTGATTTAGTGTGTTTAAAGGCACGGAGAGGACAGACAGACTGTCAGCGGTGAAGCTACGATGCTATCTGCTGCTGCTGAAATACTGATGAATGGAGAGGAGGGAGGAGGTAACAGGGGAAAAGACAGAGAGGAGGAGAAGAGATGAATATACAAACAGCCCCGATGGAGGAGAGGAGGAGGAGAACGAATGGAATCAGCAGCAGGAGGAGGAGGAGAACGAATGGAACCAGCAGGAGGAGGAGGTGAAGAGGAGAACGAATGGAATCAGCAGGAGGAGGAGGAGGTGAAGAGGAGAACCAGCAGCTACCATCACATGGAGTTTAAATCCCTCCTGAGAGGAGCTGGAGAACCAGCTGTCCTGCTGGAGGTCTTCTACTGGTCCATCAAACACACCTCAGCACCTTCACTGTTAACTCTGCAGCACCTTCACTGTTAACTCTGCAGCACATTCACTGTTACCTCAGCACCTTCACTGTTACCTCTGCACCTTCACTGTTACCTCTGCAGCACCTTCACTGTTACCTCTGCAGCACCTTCACTGTTACCTCTGCACCTTCACTGTTACCTCTGCAGCACCTTCACTGTTACCTCTGCAGCACCTTCACTGTTACCTCTGCAGCACCTTCACTGTTACCTCTGCAGCACCTTCACTGTTACCTCTGCAGCACCTTCACTGTTACCTCTGCAGCACCTTCACTGTTACCTCTGCAGCACCTTCACTGTTACCTCTGCACCTTCACTGTTACCTCTGCAGCACCTTCACTGTTACCTCTGCACATTCACTGTTACCTCTGCAGCACCTTCACTGTTACCTCTGCACCTTCACTGTTACCTCTGCAGCACTTTCACTGTTACCTCTGCACCTTCACTGTTACCTCTGCAGCACCTTCACTGTTACCTCTGCAGCACCTTCACTGTTACCTCTGCAGCACCTTCACTGTTACCTCTGCACATTCATTGTTACCTCTGCAGCACCTTCACTGTTACCTCTGCACCTTCACTGTTACCTCTGCACCTTCACTGTTACCTCTGCAGCACCTTCACTGTTACCTCTGCAGCACTTTCACTGTTACCTCTGCACCTTCACTGTTACCTCTGCACCTTCACTGTTACCTCTGCACCTTCACTGTTACCTCTGCAGCACCTTCACTGATAACTCTGCAGCACCTTCACTGTTACCTCTGCACCTTCACTGTTACCTCTAGACATTCACTGTTACCTCTGCACCTTCACTGTTACCTCTGCACCTTCACTGTTACCTCTGCACATTCATTGTTACCTCTGCAGCACATTCACTGTTACCTCTGCAGCACCTTCACTGTTACCTCTGCACCTTCACTGTTACCTCTGCAGCACCTTCACTGTTACCTCTGCAGCACCTTCACTGTTACCTCTGCACCTTCACTGTTACCTCTGCACATTCACTGTTACCTCTGCAGCACCTTCACTGTTACCTCTGCAGCACCTTCACTGTTAACTAGATTAGTCTAACTAGTCTTACTTAAAATCAGACATTACTAGAAGCTAAAATAGGACTGATTCCATGAATTAGCATTTAGTTCATTGTTCTAATTGTTTTTGACCAGTATTATGTAACAACGTGAGTCAGACCATTGAGAACTGGTCCGACGTCCTGCTGATTTAATATCAGATGATAATAACATGAATAAAACTTCCTGCTGTGACACATAATGAAATAAAAGGCATTCCTCCTACTGTGATGTTGTGATGTCATAATGTCGTGTGGGTCAGTGACAGCGTGGCCAGAGGCCCTGAAACCTAACACGCTTTACCAATGTCACGGTGGCGGCCTCCATGACACACACACACACACACACACACACACGCACAGGCAGCCGTGTTGTGTTGTGTGTGTTAAGGGTTATAGAGTAGAGCAGCTATTTTTCTTTCATACTGACTGGCCTGCTGGCCCTGAAAACACACACACGCACACAAAGCACGTATACACACACACACACACACACACACACGCACACACACACAGCACGTATACACACATGTATGCAGCCATCTCATCTGGGCAGTATAATTCCATTTGTCTGGTCCAGCAGCAGTTGGCTAACTCCATGAATTATTACAATCCCGTAAGGCATCTGGGTGCTGCAGCATGGGAGGAGGCCTGTGTGTGTGTGTGTGTGTGTGAGTGTGTGTGTGGCCTCCATCTACCATTTAAGTTACCATGGAAGATGAAATAGTCACACACTCGCAGACACACACACACACACACACACTCCCTCTGTTATCAGGGTGTGTGTATCTTCTATCTTCAAATAATGTTTTGTCTCTTTCCTTTGTGCTATCATGCTGCTACAAATGGAAAAACGGCATCTCATTCCTCTCTCCAGGGTTTTTTAGCAGCTCATTTTTTCAGCTGGGGTCGTGGTGCGCACATGTGTAAATGTATGTGTGTGTATATATTTATATATATGTGTGTGTGTGTGGCACAGTAACAGTGGCAGACAGATGGCCATTTCTCTCTCTCTCTGACCATGTTGAACATTGCCGAGAAAGATCATCGGAGCACAAAATGGATTTCATTTCATCTGTTACAGGATTTAAAGTCCAGCCGCTCTGTAATCTGAGAGCTGCTGTATTATTCTGCGCTGATTGAAGCGGTTTTTGAAGTGGAGACAGGTTTTCTTAGAGGAGTGAAATGGAGCTCCTGAGTTTTTCTAAGTGTGAAGCTGCTCCAGTGAAAGAAAATCCAGTTTTAAATGAAGTGAAGTGATTGCAGAGAGATGTTTGACAGAATCACAGATACAGCGAGTTAGAGTTAGTCCACAACAAGCCAGGCCATCAGTGTGTGTGTGTGTGTGTGTGTGTGTGTGTGTGTGTGTGTGTTCTAGTTTTCTCACCCACTAAGCTTCAACCATCCCAGTAGTTCACAGATCAACTTCACTCTTATGTTTTAACATCAAAGTGTTTCTGCTGCTTTAGTTTTAATTCAGGATTTAATGAATGTTTATCAGGTTTAGTGACCTGTGACCTCTGGACCAGGTCACCCTGGGCAACATGTCTGGATCTAAACGGGTTTATTACCTGCTTCAATAAAGGTTCAACTGATTTAAAAATAAACTTTATTTCCTCCTGAATAGAAAAGTAAAAACAGGATCCGGATCAAGATCAGGTTCAGGATCAGGTTTAGGGTTAGGTTCAGGATTAGGTTCAGGATCAGGGTTAGGTTCAGGTTTAGGATCAGGTTCAGGTTCATGATCAGGATAAGGATCATGTTTAGGGTTAGATTCAGGATCAGGTTCAGGATCGGGTTTAGTGTTAGGTTCAGGGTTAGGTTCAGGATCAGCATCAGGTTTAGGGTTAGATTCAGGGTTAGGTTCAGGATCAGGTTTAGTGTTAGGTTCAGAGGATCAGGTTTAGGGTTAGGTTCAGAGGATCAGGTTTAGGGTTAGGTTCAGAGGATCAGATTTAGGGTTAGGTTCAGAGGATCAGGTTTAGGGTTAGGTTCAGAGGATCAGGTTTAGGGTTAGGTTCAGAGGATCAGGTTTAGTGTTAGGTTCAGAGGATCAGATTTAGGGTTAGGTTCAGAGGATCAGGTTTAGGGTTAGGTTCAGAGGATCAGGTTTAGGGTTAGGTTCAGAGGATCAGGTTTAGGGTTAGGTTCAGGTTCAGGATCAGGTTTAGTGTTAGGTTCAGAGGATCAGGTTTAGGGTTAGGATCAGGGTTAGGTTCAGGATCAGGTTTAGGGTTAGGTTCAGAGGATCAGGTTTAGGGTTAGGTTCAGGGTTAGGTTCAGAGGATCAGGTTTAGGGTTAGGATCAGGGTTAGGTTCAGGATCAGGTTTAGGGTTAGGTTCAGAGGATCAGGTTTAGTGTTAGGTTCAGGGTTAGGTTCAGGTTCAGGATCAGGTTTAGTGTTAGGTTCAGGGTTAGGTTCAGGTTCAGGATCAGGTTTAGTGTTAGGTTCAGGGTTAGGTTCAGGTTCAGGATCAGGTTTAGTGTCTCCAGCTGCTGGGTGACTGCAGGTATAAATCCAGAGTTGTACCAACAATAAACCACCTGAATAAACCTGATCAATATAATGAATCTAGGATCAATGATCAGAGAATCAGAAACATGATCAGATCCTCTTGTTGTTGAAGCTGCTGGATTAACTGGACTTTAACCAGTAGAGAGTGTGTTTGCTGCTTTATTATCACTGATCACTGGTTAAACCACTGCTGCACATTCCTCATACTCCAGAATCTAGAATTAGATCTGAGGCTGGAGGTTTAATTATGCTGTGATACATGGGAGAACTGCTGGAGGAGGAGGAGCAGGAGGAGCAGGAGGAGGAGGAGGAGCAGGAGGAGGGGGAGGAGGAGCAGGAGGAGGAGGAGGAGCAGGAGGAGGAGTAGTAGGAGGGGGAGGAGGAGGAGGAGCACGAACAGGAGGAGGAGAAGCAGGATATATATATATATATATACATAAACAAAAAACATCTTTTTATACATAATATATATAAGCATTAATATATAATACATATTATATATAAGCATTAATGTATATATACATATCTTTTTATACATAAACTTTAATTTTTATACATAAACATTAATTTATATATAATAAACTGCACATCATGACATTAAGGTGTCAAACCTGAGGTCCGTGGGCCGAATCTGGCCCAACACCTCATTTAATGTGTCCCTTCAAAGAGCTTGTACATATTTGTATGATTGATTGATGATTAATTGATGATTAGTTGATGATTAGTTGATGATTAGTTGATGATTAGTTGATGATTAATTGATGATTAGTTGATGATTAGTTGATGATTAGTTGATGATTAGTTGATGATTAATTGACGATTAATTGATGATCAGTTGATGATTAATTGACGATTAATTGATGATTAATTGATGATTAATTGATGATTAGTTGATGATTAGTTGATGATTAGTTGATGATTAATTGATGATTAGTTGATGATTAATTGATGATTAGTTGATGATTAATTGATGATTAATTGACGATTAATTGATGATCAGTTGATGATTAATTGACGATTAATTGATGATTAATTGATGATTAATTGATGATTAGTTGATGATTAGTTGATGATTAATTGATGATTAGTTGATGATTAATTGATGATTAGTTGATGATTAATTGATGATTAATTGACGATTAATTGATGATCAGTTGATGATTAATTGACGATTAATTGATGATCAGTTGATGATTAATTGACGATTAATTGATGATTAATTGATGATTAATTGATGATTAATTGATGATTAGTTGATGATTAGTTGATGATTATGATTCTCTAGATTTTTAATAATTAGATGAACAACACATTATTTCTACATCATTGTATATTTCAAAACAACAACTTGTCACCAACCGTCAGCAACTAATTGATTATTAATTAATTTTTTTTATTAATTATTCAGGTTATTATTGAATATAATAACTATCTTTATAATCTCCTCTGTGTGTGTTAGAATGATCTGAAGAACAGAAACAGCTGGTTTTAATGAGATCTCAGACTGATCAGAGAATTATTGACTAATAACTGAAAGACGACTATAACTCGTCATATAACTGAACGTTCCCTCCTCCATGTTTGGGTGAAGTGACTTTAAATCCACTCAATAGTTTAGTGTTTAGCAGCAGATGTGTGGAACCCTAAAGTTGTGTAGTAGTTGGACTCTAAATGCAGCTGATTTTGTTGGCTAATGATGTCTCTGCTGCTCAGACATTACAGAGCAAATCAGACCTTTAAATGGTAATATCCTCTGAATGGAGCATTAACTGTTAAGTGAACTTAATAAGTCTACCTAAGGACTGTGTTAATGGGCAACTCTTTAATGACAGAGAGAGGGATCAGATCAGAGGAATTAAAGAGACGAGAATGGAAAGAGCTCAATGATAACCATCGTTAAGTTTTTATACCATTAGATGGTCCTGGGCCATTTTGACCATGCACAAGCTCTTATTACGGCACCCGATTAGCTGCTATGGACACAATTAAAGCCTAAAGTTGAAGAGACTGTGAGATGGAGAGGACTGTTTAAGTTAAAGCTGAGGGCATTTAGCTGATAAGAGTTAATGGTGTGTTGAAGTTTAGGACAATGCTGACTGTATCTGCTGGGACAGGCCTGGTGTTAATATTAATGAACCTTCTCTGTCAGCCTGATTTAAATCAGTCAAACAATGTGTGGAGTCATGTGGTCTCTCAAAGTGACAGAAACCATCCATATCTGCACTCGTAGCCTTTCTTCGTTAGCTAAAGGTTGGCTAAATACGGCGGCTAAGCAGTCGACGTCAGGTCAGAAGCTCTGTAGCATGGAAGCTAAACGGCTCCTATAAAAGGTGACGCTGTGATATCAGCGTGAAACACAAGGGTTTTGTAGAAGAAATGAGAATTTAAGAGGCAGCTTCAGACGAGAGGTTTAAACGGATCATCTGTCTGGAGGGAGATAAACTGTGATACTGTCAGTCTGAGGCGGGATGAACATTCACAGCCTCCAATGGTGCTAATTAAGGTTCCAGGTCAAACAGAGTCAGTGTCAGGTCCTGATACCCTAACCCTGGCCTTAATTAGTATCATTAGTAACACCTGGATTTACCTACTAGTTCATGTCAATATGGCTGCTGAGCTTCTTCCTGTTTTATGTTCACATCTGACCAATGAGATGTTTTCTCCCGACTTTTAGTGTTAAATTTAGTTTTAATTTTTTTTCATGTGAAAAAACCCTAAGAAAATAAAATAAAGTTTAGCAACTGGAGATGCAGGTTCTTATAGAGCCTAAACCCCGCCCCTTTTTGAACAGGGGGAGGAGTCAGTGAAAGGGGGAGGAGTCAGAATAACGTTTAGCAACTGTTCTGCTGATCACAGAGGTGCAAGTTCTTATAGAGCCTAAACCCCGCCCCTTTTTGGACAGGAGGAGGAGTCAGGGACCAAGGGAGGGGTCTGTGACAGGAGGAGGAGTCAGTGAAAGTGGGAGGAGTAAAATAAAGTTTAGCTTACCTGTTCTGCTGATCAAAGAGGTGCAGGTTCTTATAGAGCTTAAACCCCGCCCCTTTTTGGACAGGGGGAGGAGTCAGGGACCAGGGGAGGGGTCTGTGAAAGGGGGAGGAGTCAGGGACCAGGGGAGGGGTCTGTGACAGGAGGAGGAGTCAATGAAAGGGGAGGAGTCTGTGATAGGGGGAGGAGTCAAAATAAAGTTTAGCAACTGTTCTGCTGATCAAAGAGGTGCAGGTTCTTATAGAGCCTAAGCCCCGCCCCTTTTTGGAGCCCATGGGAGTTATTTGGGAGCAGATATGTACAGCAGTGAACGAGGAACAAATCATTTCTTTTTCCACCTCCGTCCTCCTGCTTTCATTCTCTCTCCCCTGCCCTGTAAATTGTTCTTTTTCCTCTTCCCACTCATCTTCCTCCTCATTCCTCCTTCCATCTTCTTCGTCTTCCACTTCTTTCACCCGTTCTTTTTCCTCCCTCCTCCTCTTACCTGTGTTCTTTCCTTTATCTCTTTTCTTCCCTCCCTCTCTCTGCTCTCTTATCTCCTCCTTTCTCCCTCTCTCCTCCCTAATAGCGTGGTGACAGCGGCGGTGTTTCTAATCAGAGGTGAGAGAGCCAATGAGCAGCCGTCCGATCCTCTCTGCTCCCTCATCAATCGCCTCCAACCCAACGGGAGCAAATCTCAGCCGGGACAAAATTAATATGTAGCAGATCTGCAGCTCGCCAACCCTGGAATTGGAAATGGCTTCTGTGCTGCCTGACCCGTATCTGTCAGTGTGTGTGTCTGTGCACGAGCATGTGTGTGTGTGTGTGTGTGTGTGTGTGTGTCGGGGGTTGTGGCGGCAGATTATTGGAGAGACAATTGGCTGTACGGCAGTAATCAGGAGAACACTGAGGTGTGTCTATCTTATGACTGCTGGTTGACAAGCCCTAACACACACACACACTCACACACACACACACACATACACACACACACACATACACACAGGGACGCTTTTCTTCTCCCCTATCCAATTCAATCAGACAGTCCATCCGCCCTGCAGAGCAATGTGGCACTACCCCCGTGCATGACAGTATCAATTCAATTACCCAGGAAATGGATCCATATTCAGCCATATAAACTCATAGCGGGGCCAGGAGGGGCTGCAGCCAGGAGGGGCTGCTGCCTCCACACAAAGAAATGCACATTTACCCTGTAATAACTTTCATTTGGACCGGCTTTGAAAACCGTTCTCAGCCGGGCATTTGTCGCTGTCACATCACGTTATCCACAAATCAGGTTTACAAAATATCAATTCAATTTCTGGCAAAGCGCGAAAACACACGCGACGACACACACACACACACACACACACACTGAGCTGCTGCTGAGGGGCCCCTGGTGGCTCGGCCAGATTTCCAGTCAGAACTAATCAAAACCAGAGCAGACCATGCTAATCTCTTCAATTTCATCCTCCTCACTGCTGTCTTTGCCAAGTCGTAAACACACACGTATGTTTACAGCAGGTCACAAAAAACATGGTAAAAACATAGAGAACACACACACACACACACACACACACATATATATGTGTGTGTGTGTGTGTGTGTGTGTGTAAAAGAAAACAATTTTTGTGTTGAGGGAAACAACAGAATAATGGAGCTCAGTGATTGGTGGAGTCAGGAGGACATCCTATTGGTGCAGTAGGGAATGGGGGAGGAGTCAGTGAACGGGGGAGGAGTCAGTGACAGAACCAGAACTGAATCCTGGACTGTGATAGAGTGATGAAGATGATGATGATGATGAAGATGATGATGATGATGGTGATGATGATGATGATGATGATGATGATGGTGATGATGATGATGATGATGATGATGATGATGATGGTGATGATGATGATGATGATGATGATGATGATGGTGATGAAGATGATGATGATGATGGTGATGAAGATGATGATGAAGATGTTGATGAAGATGATGATGATGAAGATGATGATGATGATGAAGATGATGATGATGATGATGATGATGATGATGAAGATGATTATAGTGATGATGATGATGATGATGATGGTGATGATGATGATGATGATGATGGTGATGATGATGATGATGATGATGATGATGATGATGATGAAGATGATGATGAAGATGATGATGATGATGATGATCATCATCAGGAGGAGGTGCAGTTAATTCTTAATGAAACTCTTTTCTTCAATAATCAGACACATGGAGCTTCCTTCATCTGGAAACTGTTCCACAAACAGCAGCTTCATGCGATTAGACACACACACACACACACACACACACACACTCAGATTCAGCGTCAGCTCTCACAGTAATTACACAGTTGCAGAGGAGCCAGAGCTCAAAACGCTGTTTAACAAATCAATTTGAGAATGCTTACCTTGTAAAGCTGTATCTATTTGTGTGTGTGTGTGTGTGTGTGTGTGTGCAGACACTTCCCTTAGCTGATCCATTAAGGCGTTAACAAAGAGCTGTGGTCGGCCTCGCTGCTGGAAATGTGTAATTGGAAGGATAGCTGAGGGCCAACACACACACACACTTATTGATCCATGGCATCGGCCATATAACGCCTCCAGCTACACACACACACACACACACACACACACACACACACACACACACACACACACACACACACATCCTCAGCAAGAGGTTATACTGACTTTACTCACATTTTGTTGCCATCAGTAGCAGTTTATCAAACAATCAATAGTCCTTTATTTTCTCATATCTTTAAATGGACGAATATCCTGAATATGACTTTTACAACAGGAGGAGGAATGTGATGGAAAAGGAGGAGGAGGAGGGGGAGGAGATAAGGAGAGGAGGAGGAGGAGGAGGAGGAGGAGGAGGAGGAGGAGGAGAGGAAGCAGAATAGAGGAGAATAGGAGAAAAAGAAGGTGTGAGGTGATGAGGAGGTATGAAGAGGATGAAGAGGAGGAGGTGAGGAGAATGAGGGGGTGAGGAGGAGGAGGAGATAGGGAGGAGGTGTAAAGAGGATGAAGAGGAGGAGGTGGGGAGGATGAGGAGGTGAGAAGAGGATGAGGAGGTAAGGAGGAGGTGAGGAGGAGGTGAGAAGAGGATGAGGAAGAGGAGGATGAAGAGGAGGTGAGGAGGATATATGAAGAGTATGAAGAGGAGGCGGTGAGGAAGAGGAGGATGAGGAGGAGGTGAGGATGAGGAGGAGGTGAGGAGGAGGTGCAGCTGGAGGTGCTGGACCTCCTCCAGGAGACAGGAAGCCTCCACTGACCTGCAGCTATTTGCATGTTAAGTGGTGTCAATCTGCATCGATTGAACCAGATGAAAAGCAGCAGCTTCAATAGAGAAGCTGCTTTACAACAGGATACATGAGCCTATTGGATTCAGATTAACTACTATCTGTAATTAAAATCACTTCCTGGTGCTGGTCCCTGGAACACATGGACCGGACTGGACCGGACTACATAAACTGGTCCTGGTCCCTGGAACACATGGACCGGACTAGACCGGACTACATAAACTGGTCCTGGTCCCTGGAACACATGGACCGGACTAGACCGGACTACATAAACTGGTCCTGGTCCCTGGAACACATGGACCGGACTGGACCGGACTACATAAACTGGTCCTGGTCCCTGGAACACATGGACCGGACTAGACCGGACTACAGAAACTGGTCCTGGTCCCTGGAACACATGGGCCGGACTAGACTGGACTAGATAAACTGATCCTGGTCCCTGGTACACATGGACCAGACTCGCCGGACTGAACTAGATAAACTGGTCCTGGTCCCTGGAACACATGGACCGGTCTAACGGACTGGACTAGACGAGACTAGATAAACTGGTCCTGGTCACTGGAACACATGGACCGGACTAGACCGGACTACATAAACTGGTCCTGGTCCCTGGTACACATGGACCGGACTTGACCAGACTGGACCAAATAAATTGGTCCTGGTCCCTGGAACACATGGACCGGACTAGACCGGACTAGACCAGACTAGACTAGATAAACTGGTCCTAGTCACTGGAACACATGGACCGGACTAGACCAGACCAGACTAGATAAACTGATCCTAGTCACTGGAACACATGCACCGGACTAAACCAGATCAAACTAGACCAGACCAGACTATAATGGACTAGATAAACTGGTCCTGGTCACTGGAACACATGGACTGGACTAGACCAGATTAGACTAGATAAACTGGTCCTAGTCACTGGAACACATGGACCGGACTAGACCAGATTAAACTAGACCAGACCAGACTATACCGGACTAGATAAACTGGTCCTGGTCACTGGAACACATGGACCGGACCGGACCGGATCAGACTAGATAAACTTGACATTTCTGTTCTGGAGGAATTTGAAACCTTAAATCAAGGTTTTTGTCATCAGAACATCTGAGCACATTAATAATCATCATTAACCATTAATTAATTAATTAATTAACAGGTGAGTCAGGGATCACTGATAGGTCCATCTACTGAAATAGAAAACATCAATGGATGATCTATGTTGGAGGAGTTTGAACCCTGGGATTAATAAAACCTGGAATTAATAAAACCTGGAATTAGTAAAACCTGGGATTAATAAAACATGGGTTTAATAGAACCTGGGACTAATACAACCTAGTATTAATAAAACCTAGGATTAATACAACCTGGGATTAATAAAACCTTTGATTAATACAACCTGGGATTAATAAAACCTGCGATTCATAGAACCTGGTATTAATACAACCTGGGATTAATAAAACCTGGGATTCATAGAACCTGGTATTAATACAACCTGGGATTAATAAAACCTGGGATTCATAGAACCTGGTATTAATACAACCTGGGATTAATAAAACCTGGGATTCATAGAACCTGGTATTAATACAACCTGGGATTAATAAAACCTGGGATTCATAGAAGATGGTATTAATACAAGCTGGGATTAATGGGATTCGTGAACTTTATTTGACTCTTTTCTTTATATTTTTATTGACATCTTTTCTTGATGTGTTAAAATTTTAAAACATATTTAAAATAATAGCATCATCTGTTTATCAGATCATATCATCAGGTTTAATCCAGGTTTAATCTAGGTTTAATCCAGGTTAAATCTATGTTTAATCCAAGTTAAATCTAGGTTTAATCGAGGATTAATCTAGGATTAATGCAGGTTAAATCCAAGTTTAATCCAAGTTAAATCCAAGTTAAATCCAGGTTAATTCCAGGTTTAATCCAGGTTTAATCCAGGTTTAATCCTTTATCTGGGACTGGCACTGATCCATCAGATGAGTCAGATCCTGATCGTATTTTTGTGGATTTGTCAGGTTTCATGATCCCGTTAAGGATCAGAGATGAAGTTCTATCAGCTGTAGGACCAACAGGAACCTGAGGAACCCGGGACAGGACCAGAGAACTGGACTTTACTGCTACTGGTTTCTAAACCTGTGGTAATTAATTAATTACTTATTAATTAATGATCAGTGATGATAGAAGCTGAACTCTGATCTACTGGAGTAATTAAAGAGGAATTAAAAACGTCCTTTAATCAGGAGAAGTCATTAGAGACGGGTGAGTGTGTGTGTATTATAATGTGTGTGTGTTATAGTGTGTGTGTGTGTGTTATAATGTGTGTGTGTTATAGTGTGTGTGTGTGTTATAATGTGTGTGTGTTATAGTGTGTGTGTGTGTTATAATGTGTGTGTTATAGTGTGTGTGTGTGTTATAGTGTGTGTGTATTATAATGTGTGTGTGTTATAGTGTGTGTGTGTGTGATAACGTGTGTGTGTTATAGTGTGTGTGTATATGTGTGTGTGTGTTATAGTGTGTGTGTGTGTGTGTGTGTTATAGTGTGTGTATGTGTGTGTGTTGTGTGTGTGTGTGTGTGTTATAGTGTGTGATTGTGGTGTGTGTGTTATAATGTGTGTGTGTTATAGTGTGTGTGTATGTGTGTGTATTATAATGTGTGTGTATTATAGTGTGTGTGTGTGTGTTGTGTGTGTGTGTTATAGTGTGTTTGTGTGGTGTATGTGTGTGTTATAATGTGTGTGTATTATAGTGTGTGTGTGTTGTGTGTGTGTGTTATAGTTTGTCTGTGTGGTGTGTGTGTGTGCGTGTTATAATGTGTGTGTGTTGTGTGTGTGTTATAATGTGTGTGTATTATAGTGTGTGTGTGTTGTGTGTGTGTTATAATGTGTGTGTATTATAGTGTGTGTGTGTGTTGTGTGTGTGTTATAATGTGTGTGTGTGTGTATTTATCTCTATCATAACACTATTAGCTGGTGTAGCAGCAGCATGATCATTGATTATTGATTATTGATCATTGATCATTGATCATGTTACATGTCCCGCACTGGTAATAATTACTGACACTAATTCATTTATTTTATTATTATTATTATTTGTTACCATTCTTTAGTTGTTTCTAACTCTCTCCATGGTCACAGGGCTGAACTGCTGCTCAAAGGTCAAAGGTCAAATCTTTTTCTGCCTCTTCACTGTCCATTTTTATAACTCGTCTTAAAACATATTTTTATTTCCTGGCTCTGCTCTGATTTTAATGATTTTGTATTTATTGTTTTATTGATTGCTTATTTTATCTATTCTATTTTATTTTTATTCCATTTTTAATTGTTTGCTTTGTTCAGCACTTTGTGGCGTCTGTGGTTGTTTTTAAAGCTCAATATAAATAAAGTTGAGTTGAATTATTTTATTAGTTTATTAGTTTATTAATGAGCTGTAGGTTGGTCTGAATCAGTGTGTGTGTTTTATAGTGTATGTGTGTGTGTGTGTGTTAAATGTGTGTGTGTGTATGTGTGTGTGTGTGTGTGTTAAATGTGTGTGTGTGTATGTGTGTGTGTGTGTGTGTTAAATGTGTGTGTGTATGTGTGTGTGTGTGTGTGTGTGTGGTCTGAATCAGCTGGTTCCTCTGATGTAGAAATATTGAAATAATAAAAATAATTGGAATAATGAGTCTGTCAACCTGTTTACAGCATGTTTACAGCCTGTTTACAGCATGTTTACAGCCTGTTTACAGCATGTTTACAGCCTGTTTGCAGCATATTTACAGCCTGTTTACAGCATGTTTACAGCCTGTTTACAGCCTGTTTACAGCCTGTTTACAGCCTGTTTGCAGCCTGTTTGCAGCCTGTTTGCAGCCTGTTTACAGCATATTCGCAGCATGTTTACAGCCTGTTTGCAGCCTGTTTACAGCCTGTTTGCAGCCTGTTTGCAGCCTGTTTACAGCCTGTTTGCAGCCTGTTTGCAGCCTGTTTACAGCATATTCGCAGCATGTTTACAGCCTGTTTGCAGCATGTTTACAGCCTGTTTGCAGCCTGTTTGCAGCATGTTTACAGCCTGTTTGCAGCCTGTTTGCAGCATATTTGCAGCCTGTTTACAGCATATTTGCAGCATGTTTACAGCCTGTTTGCAGCAATTTTACAGCCTGTTTGCAGCAATTTTACAGCCTGTTTGCAGCAATTTTACAGCCTGTTTGCAGCATATTTGTAGCCTGTTTGCAGCCTGTTTGCAGCCTGATTACAGCCTGTTTGCAGCATGTTTACAGCCTGTTTGCAGCATATTTGCAGCCTGTTTACAGCCTGTTTACAGCCTGTTTACAGCATATTTGCAGCCTGTTTGCAGCCTGTTTACAGCCTGTTTACACCCTGTTTACAGCATGTTTGCAGCCTGTTTACAGCCTGTTTACAGCCTGTTTACAGCCTGTTTGCAGCATGTTTGCAGCCTGTTTACAGCCTGTTTGCAGCCTGTTTGCAGCCTTTTTTCTATACACTCTGCTGCTCATGACGTTTTTGTGTTTAAATGAATCTCATGAAGAAGAAAATCTTTCATCAGTAAAACGTGATTTTAACAGTTTAACAGCTGTATTTTCCTCTGACTGACGTATTTCTCATACGTGTTCATGTGCTTCGGTGTATTTACATGAGTATATTTACAGTAATATGTTTTGTTGTGTGTGTGTGTGTGTGTGTGTGTGTGTGTGTCCTCTCTATAATAGCCATGCTGCTATCAGCCATAGCCTCTCACAGCTACTGTGGGACAACCAATTCCCTTTATCAGGCTGCTGATAACAGGCTTTAGCTGTGCTCTCCCACACACACACACACACACACACACACACACACAGGCCACTAAATAACTAATTAGCTTCTCTCTGGGGGGGGTGACCCACCACTCTGACAAAGGCAAGCAGCATTTTAATGTAAAAAAAAATGAAATCAATAAAGGCGTGGGGCGTCGGGCTACTAGCGAGCGGCCCCCTCTTAACATTAACAATTATAGTGATTAACAGTGATACCCACAGCTCATTATTCACTGCAGCAAGCCTCACACACTGAGATAAGCTTGTTTATTGGAGAGGGCCCTTTTCACTAGGTGCAGTCGTTCATCATGTGGGCTGAGGGGGTTGCTGGGAACTGTGTGTGTGTGTGTGGGGAGGGTGGGGGGGGGGGTACCAACCACAATTAAAAACATACTGTGACCTTGTGGCTGGAAGGACCTACAGAGGTGGGTAATTTAAACAGGAGAAGAAACATCAGGACAGAGCAGGAGCTGCCCTTCAACAACCATTAACATCAGGAGAAGAATCCAAGAAGATGAGTTCATGTTCCACCTGCTGCTCATCAACTCATCAACTCATCAACCACTCAACACCTCATCCTGTGATGAGGATACGGATCTTCTTCATGAAGGATTTTCAAATATGATTTGTAGGATTCTGCTCTCATCACTTTTTTTTTAAGTACTAGAACTTTTTCTTGGGACTTGTTTGTGGAGTGTTAGGGGTTCCAGGGATCGTGGTTGTGATGAGGCATCGATCCTCGTTATACTGCAGGAACACAGACAAAAAGACTGAAGACATCTGGATCTGCACCATCTGTACGCATTATAAAACTTAAAAGAAGGTATGCACATATTCTAACTACTTATGCTCAGCAGTCTATACTCATATAGAATGGTCAGAATCATCCGAATCAAACCAAATCATCAGGACTGTCTATTTACCAGGTCCATAATATGATATGGGAATATAGGGACCTCGGAAAATGGGGACCTGGAAACATAGAAGCCTTGGAAAATAGGGCCTAGCAACATAGAGACCTGGAAACATAGGACCTGGGAATATAGGGACCTGTAAATGTAGGATCCTGGGAATATAGGGACCTGGGAATATGGGGACCTGGGAATATGGGGACCTGGGAATATAAATGTAGGATCCTGGGAATATAGGGACCTGTAAACATAGGACCTAGGAATAAAGGGACCTGTAAATGTAGGATCCTGGGTATATAGGGACCTGTAAATGTAGGATCCTGGGTATATAGGGACCTGTAAATGTAGGATCCTGGGAATATAGGGACCTGGGAATATGGGGACCTGGGAATATAGGGACCTGGGAATATAGGGACCTGTAAATGTAGGATCCTGGGAATAAAGGGACCTGGGAATATAGGGACCTGTAAATGTAGGATCCTGGGTATATAGGGACCTGTAAATGTAGGATCCTGGGAATAAAGGGACCTGGGAATATGGGGACATGGGAATATAGGGACCTGTAAACATAGTGACCTGGGAATATGAGTATGTTCTGCTTCAGAAAGAAGGAAAAGTGTTGGAGTGTGAGATCATTGTGTCAGAATGAGAAGAACCTTACAGTAGATTAGAACACGTGTGTGTGTGTGCATGTGTGTGTGTGTGCACGCGTGTGTGTGTGCACGTCATCATTCACATCATCACACATCACCTGTTCCTTTCTACTACTGCACTCCACTGAAAGACTTCTCTCTCCTTCCTTCTCTCTCCTGCTTCTATCTATCTGTCTTGGTGAAAGGCCAGCGGGAACACAAAGGCCTGCTGTGGTAGCTAGTTATAGAGCTCCATTGTCAGACAGCCTTTCACTATCTGCTCCATCTTAATAAGAGCAGTCATCATTTAGAGTCTAAGTCGCTCTCAGCCTCCTCGCTTTAATTATGACGTATCGATTGTCTCGTTAAGTCTAGTTTGGCTTAATGAAATCTATTGTTACCTCTAATTCTGTCTTCTATTGTCCCACCCTGCAGCGCTCTGTGTGTGAGGTGGACCTGGGCTCTCTTTGTGCTGTCTAATCTGGCTGTGTGTGTGTGTGTGTGTGTGTGTGTGGTGTCATGTCTTCTATGTGTTTGTGTCTCTAGGTGTATTATACTGTGTATTTTAGCTTTGTATGTTTGGCTTTGCTTCACTGCCTTAAACCTGCGTGTGTGTTTCTTAGATTGTGTGTGTTTCTTAGTTTGTGTGTGTGTGTGTTTCCTGTGTTCGTGTGTCTTTCCGTCGATGGGTGCCCGCTCTAAAAGGCGCTGCTGTCACCGTTTATCTGCTGCTTCCTGATTCCCTTCCATCGACTCTCAGCCAATCAATTCACTAAATGATGCAATTATACGCCCTCCCTCTTCCCCCCCACATTTAAAGTTGAGAGGTTTATTTTGGATCAATCCAGACCACTTTGTGTGCAAATTACACAATTGCATTGCCTTCAGATTCCTTAGGCAGCCCAATTGGAGTGAGCCCTGGGTGTGAATGCCTAATGAGAGACGCTGTCCTTCAAAAAGGCTCAGTGGAACCCAGGCAGAGACAATTAGAGCGAGAAGAACAGCTATTCCTGTTTCTTTAGAGGCTTCATTTCTCCAGGTGGTGGCTTAACACCATATCAGACTCACAGGAAAGTTCCAATCACCAAAATCCATGCATTTAAATGTTTGCTTTTTTACTTTGATAACTGCTATCATCTTGAGGCTGTTCTCATGTCTTCATTGAACAAGATGTTCCTCTCCTACTTCATCACCATTCCTAAGTCTTGGACCACAGAGGATGTTTAGTAACGGTTGCTGTCATCAATAGAAAGACCAGATTCTTATCAACATCTGCAAATGGTCATTTTTGAGTAGAAGTCACGACGACACTCAGCAGCATGAGACGACCTCTCCATGAAGCCATGAAGCAGAGGAATGATGATTTATACCAAGATGAACATGAGAAAAAATGGATAAACTTCAATGATTACAACTCGAAGAATAAATAAATTAAAACATATATGTATCAAATGTCCATATATATATATATATATATATATATATATATATATATATATATATATATATATATGTACCAAAGGATTTGATCTCTGTGTCCCTACATGGTATGACCTTACTAATAATATTCTCATCTTCATACTTTACACTTTATAGCGATAAACAACAAATGGACAACCAACAGCTTTTGAATTATATTAGCAGGGATTGATGGGATATCTGTGCTTTGGAAAACCAAACTGTCCCGCTACATAACGCTAACCCTAACCCTCTAACCCTAACCCCAACCCTAACCCTCTAACCCTAACCCTCTAACCCTAACCCCAACCCTCTAACCCTCTAACCCTCTAACCCCAACCCTCTAACCCTAACCCTCTAACCCTAACCCTAACCCCAACCCTAACCCTCTAACCCCAACCCTCTAACCCTCTAACCCTCTAACCCCAACCCTCTAACCCTAACCCTCTAACCCTAACCCCAACCCTAACCCTCTAACCCCAACCCTCTAACCCTAACCCCAACCCTAACCCTCTAACCCCAACCCTCTAACCCTCTAACCCTCTAACCCTCTAACCCTCTAACCCTCTAACCCTAACCCCAACCCTAACCCTCTAACCCCAACCCTCTAACCCTCTAACCCTCTAACCCTAACCCTCTAACCCTCTAACCCTAACCCTAACCCTCTAACCCTCTAACCCCCTAACCCTCTAACCCTAACCCTCTAACCCTCTAACCCTAATCCTCTAACCCTCTAACCCTAACCCTAACGCTCTAACCCTCTAACCCTCTAACCCTAACCCTCTAACCCTCTAACCCTCTAACCCTAACCCTCTAACCCCAACCCTAACCCTCTAACCCTCTAACCCTAACCCTAACCCTCTAACCCTCTAACCCTCTAACCCCCTAACCCTCTAACCCTAACCCTCTAACCCTCTAACCCTCTAACCCTCTAACCCTCTAACCCTCTAACCCTAACCCTCTAACCCTCTAACCCTCTAACCCCAACCCTAACCCTCTAACCCTCTAACCCTCTAACCCCAACCCTAACCCTCTAACCCTAACCCTCTAACCCCAACCCTAACCCTCTAACCCTAACCCTCTAACCCTCTAACCCCAACCCTAACCGTACCCTAACCCTCTAACCCTAACCCTCTAACCCCCTAACCCTAACCCTCTAACCCTCTAAGCCTAACCCTCTAACCCTCTAACCCTAACCCTAACCCTCTAACCCTCTAACCCTCTAACCCTAACCCTCTAACCCTCTAACCCTCTAACCCTAACCCTAACCCTCTAACCCTCTAACCCTCTAACCCTAACCCTAACCCTCTAACACTCTAACCCTAACCCTAACCCTCTAACCCCCTAACCCTCTAACCCTAACCCTCTAACCCTCTAACCCTCTAACCCTAACCCTAACCCTCTAACCCTCTAACCCTCTAACCCTAACCCTCTAACCCTAACCCTAACCCTCTAACCCCCTAACCCTCTAACCCTAACCCTCTAACCCTAACCCTAACCCTCTAACCCCCTAACCCTCTAACCCTAACCCTCTAACCCTAACCCTAACCCTCTAACCCCCTAACCCTCTAACCCTAACAGCTTTTGAATTATATCAGCAGGGAGGACACTAAGGACACTGTCAGAGGTAAGTCAGTGTAAGTGTATGACACTGATGATAGGGATGGAAAACAGATTCATGTCAAAAATACACAACTATCCCCTTAAACTCTGATCCCCAGGGGAAAAGGAAACAGCAGTGTTTTAATGTCCTGTGATGCCACACCAGAATCAGACCGGATCAGAATCGGACCAGAGGTCAGCTGGTATATCTGCTGAGACACTGAGCAGGGACATAGAGAGACACAATGACACACCTACAGCTGTGGTGGCTGCTGATGAAGACGGATGAAAACATCCAGTCTTTGGCTAGAGACAATAGAGATGATAGAGATGATAGAGACACTAGAGACACTAGAGATGATAGAGATGTACAGACTGTCATGTATAGACTGTATAGACTGTAGTGTATAGACTGTACAGACTGTAGTGTATAGACTGTAGTGTATAGACTGTATAGACTGTAGTGTATAGACTGTAGTGTATAGACTGTACAGACTGTAGTGTATAGACTGTATAGACTGTAGTGTATAGACTGTAGTGTATAGACTGTATAGACTGTAGTGTATAGACTGTAGTGTATAGACTGTACAGACTGTAGTGTATAGACTGTATAGACTGTAGTGTATAGACTGTAGTGTATAGACTGTACAGACTGTAGTGTATAGACTGTAGTGTATAGACTGTACAGACTGTAGTGTATAGACTGTACAGACTGTAGTGTATAGACTGTAGTGTATAGACTGTATAGACTGTAGTGTATAGACTGTAGTGTATAGACTGTACAGACTGTAGTGTATAGACTGTATAGACTGTAGTGTATAGACTGTAGTGTATAGACTGTATAGACTGTAGTGTATAGACTGTAGTGTATAGACTGTATAGACTGTAGTGTATAGACTGTAGTGTATAGACTGTACAGACTGTAGTGTATAGACTGTATAGACTGTAGTGTATAGACTGGCCTTCATGCAGTCTGCTGGTAGCTCCCCTGTTCATCCACAGCCGTGTGGTACCACAATGATTTAAAGCTCCTCTCTCTCCTCTGTGAATGACATGCAGACTGACAGCCCAGCCATGCTGCTGGAGCTTTAAAGGAGTCATTCACCCAAATCCCTGTCTGACCCTGGCCTTTTGCTCTTGCTTCTATCTTGGCTGCACTTAGTTCAGGTTCTAACACCAGTCAGCTAGAAAACACTGTGATCCCGAGAGAGAGAGAGAGCTGGACAAATCCACCAATCTATTCCCCAGCAGCAGTCCTGACCACTCAAACATGGCCGGCAGTGCTGGCTGACTGGAGGGATGATGGATGGAGGCTTGGTTAGCTCTGCATCATCTACTGAACATAAAGAGTGCACATGGCAGGCTGAACATGGCTGTGGGAGCAGAAATACGGGTTAGAATCCAGAGAAATCACAAAGAAAACATGGAGGAGTAACACACTGCGACTACAACAAGGTTGTGTTGGTCAGCTCCCAGTGGACCAACGTAAAGACTGAAACACACTTTGGACACGTTTCAGCTGAGCTGTTCCAGGCAGCTCCCAGCAGACAGCAGCAGAGACTCTGTTAGTCCAGTAGAGACTCTGTTAGTCCAGTAGAGACTCTGTTAGTCCAATAGAGACTCTGTTAGTCCAGTAGAGACTCTGTTCTTCTATTAGAGACTCTGTTAGTCCAGTAGAGACTCTGTTAGTCCAGTAGAGACTCTGTTCTTCTATTAGAGACTCTGTTAGTCCAATAGAGACTCTGTTGCTCTAGTAGAGACTCTGTTAGTCCAGTAGAGACTCTGTTAGTCCAGTGGAGTCTCTGTTAGTCCAGTAGAGACTCTGTTAGTCCAGTAGAGACTCTGTTAGGCCAATGGAGACTCTGTTGTTCTTTTAGAGACTCTGTTGCTCTAGTAGAGACTCTGTTAGTCCAGTAGAGACTCTGTTAGTCCAGTAGAGACTCTGTTAGTCCAATGGAGACTCTGTTGTTGTAGTAGAGACTCTGCTAGTCCAGTAGAGACTCTGTTAGTTCAGTAGAGACTCTGTTAGTCCAGTAGAGACTCTGTTCTTCTATTAGAGACTCTGTTAGTCCAGTAGAGACTCTGTTAGTCCAGTAGAGACTCTGCTAGTCCAGTAGAGACTCTGTTCTTCTATTAGAGACTCTGTTAGTTCAGTAGAGACTCTGTTAGTCCAGTAGAGACTCTGCTAGTCCAGTAGAGACTCTGCTAGTCCAGTAGAGACTCTGCTAGTCCAGTAGAGACTCTGTTAGTCCAGTAGAGACTCTGCTAGTTCAGTAGAGACTCTGTTCTTCTATTAGAGACTCTGTTAGTCCAGTAGAGACTCTGTTAGTCCAGTAGAGACTCTGCTAGTCCAGTAGAGACTCTGCTAGTCCAGTAGAGACTCTGTTAGTCCAGTAGAGACTCTGCTAGTTCAGTAGAGACTCTGTTCTTCTATTAGAGACTCTGTTAGTCCAGTAGAGACCCTGTTAGTCCAGTAGAGACTCTGTTAGTCCAGTAGAGACTCTGTTAGTCCAGTAGAGACTCTGTTTTTCCTGTTTCTGCTTCCTTTTCAACTCCTGATAATAATCTTTTTATTCAGCTGCAGCATTAAAGTTGTATCTGTTCAGTTTTAGTGGTTGAGTGAAATGAAACGGACGTTTTGGTGGAGGACAGAGTTTCTTCTTCCTTCCTGTTTGGACCATGTCCTTGAATAAAGAGACTGAAGTGGAGGAGAAAGTGAAGGAGAGGAAGCGAGGGATGGACATGCACAGAGAACGACTGAGGAGAAAGAGAGGAGGAGCAGGCCGTGGAGGGGGAGGAGGAGGAGGAGGAGGCCCAGTAAATCAGCCAGCCTCTTGTCAACACCTCCCACCGCCACCCCTCCGCCCCCCAAACTCCCCCCCAAGGGGCTTCTGAAGCCACTGAGCTGAGAATAACAAATGGCCGTCATTGGCCAGGCAAAAAGCTGTGATTATAATTATCACATCCCACACTGACCTTGCATAAACCTTAATCCTTCTCCAATGGAGCATTTAAATAGGCTGCCAACAGCGACAGAGACGAGGAGGAGGAGGAAGAGGAGGGGGAGGAGGGGGAGGGACAAATGTAAAGACAAGGAGGAAGAGGAGCAGAAGAAGAAGAAGGAGGAGGAGGAGGAGGAGGAGGTGAAGCACATTGCAGGAGGAGTGAAGTGGATCAGCAGCATCTGGAGGTTCAGTGATTAGACATGAGGAGTAATGAGGAGGTCAGAAATCAGGAGGAGGAGGAGGAGGAGGAGCACAGGGAGGTGATGATGATGATGATGATGAAGGAGACGATGGTGATGAGTTATTGTATTATTTGTTTCTTCTTATTATTATTATTATTATCATCATTATTATTATTACTATTATTATTATCAGCCATTTCTGTAAAGTTGTTATCTGACCCTCAGTGAATGTGTGTTTATTGATTATGGACAATAATAAAAAAACTATAAAGTCGATTGATTATGGGATTGAATGGAAGTGGAGAATTATAATTACACACACACACACACACACACACACACACACACATACACACACAATAGACATGCTGCATTCTTTCAACACACACACGTATGTGTATGCACACAACACATCAACTTACAATACATGCACATAAACATGCACACATTCTTTAGACACACACACACACACACACACACACACACACACACACAGATAGTGAGCGGACAGTGCAGCCACTTCACTTTGCTCCAATCCATAAATCATAATGTTTCAGCAAAAGCAGAATTTCATTTCCCTGGCGGCATCTTATCAGGCTGAGGAGGGATATACAGCCCATCAGCCGCCTCGTTTATTATCTCTGTGAATAGGCCGTGGCAGGGATAGGGCTATAACCTGGTGAGAGCAGGCACGGCACTGGATTAGACTATTAACTGGAATAGCGTATCAGGGCTAAGTCTATTACCTAAAGCACCAGTATCATGCTCCCCTCCAGATATCTGCTATCCTGATGCAGCTGGAAGTCCTTTCACTTGTTCCTTTATTATCTATTGTCTTTCTGTACTGATTAGCACAGCTGAGCCAATCTGAGTCTCTACTCAACCTAGTTTCTACTTCTGAAGTCTAGTTTCTACTTCTGAAGTCTAGTTTATTCTAATAAAGTCTAGTTTATTCTTCTAAAGTCTAGTTTATTCCCCTAAAGTCTAGTTTATCCTTCTAAAGTCTAGTTTCTACTTCTAAAGTCTAGTTTCTACTTCTGAAGTCTAGTTTCTACTTCTAAAGTCTAGTTTATTCTTCTAAAGTCTAGTTTATTCTACTAAAGTCTAGTTTATTCTACTAAAGTCTAGTTTATTCTTCTAAAGTCTAGTTTATTCTACTAAAGTCTAGTTTATTCTTCTAAAGTCTAGTTTATTCTACTAAAGTCTAGTTTATTCTTCTAAAGTCTAGTTTATTCCTCTAAAGACTAGTTTATTCTTCTAAAGTCTAGTTTCTACTTCTAAAGTCTAGTTTCTACTTCTGAAGTCTAGTTTATTCTAATAAAGTCTAGTTTATTCTTCTAAAGTCTAGTTTATTCTTCTAAAGTCTAGTTTATTCCCCTAAAGTCTAGTTTCTACTTCTAAAGTCTAGTTTCTACTTCTGAAGTCTAGTTTCTACTTCTGAAGTCTAGTTTCTACTTCTAAAGTCTAGTTTATTCCCCTAAAGTCTAGTTTCTACTTCTGAAGTCTAGTTTATTCTAATAAAGTCTAGTTTATTCTTCTAAAGTCTAGTTTCTACTTCTAAAGTCTAGTTTCTACTTCTGAAGTCTAGTTTATTCCTCTAAAGTCTAGTTTCTACTTCTAAAGTCTAGTTTATTCTACTAAAGTCTAGTTTATTCTAATAAAGTCTAGTTTATTCTTCTAAAGTCTAGTTTATTCTACTAAAGTCTAGTTTATTCTTCTAAAGTCTAGTTTATTCTACTAAAGTCTAGTTTATAAACTTATGATACTTTATTATTCTAACTTTTATTATTCTAACTAACTTATTCTACTTTATAAATGTATAAACTAGACTTTAGAAGAATAAACTAGACTTAAACCTGAGTTTATTCAGAAGAATAAACTTAACCCTCTCTGACCTGAATCTTCTCCTTGTTCCAACTCCAGTTTCATCAGTTTCTAACAACCAGAGCTGCTGCAGCAGGAATTCATCACTTCCTTCCAGCCTACCACTTCATGAACACTGCTGCTTTTACTTTGAAAATCTAAAAGGAAATAGACTTTAAAGGGTGAATAGAACTGGAACACTAAGAACTCAAACATCTTCAGATCCGTGATGTTTTTCCTGCTGCCTCGTTTTACATTATTTAATAAAGTGATGAATTAGCAGCGAAGGGACGGGATGCTGCTAAAACTGCAGGTACAAAAAAATCAATAAAGTAACATCTCAAAAACAATTGTCTTCCAATTTGACCAGATTTCATCCAAATATGTCATCGGCTGTCTGTTAAATGAAATAATGTGTTGAACAGACATGTAAAATCTACAAATCAAGCCTCTAATGGTGTGGAGCTGCTGGTCTCCACATGATATTATACGCTGGGAATTATCATCACTACGATTGGTTCATCTCTTCCAGATTCACCTCCTGCTGAGTTTAACATTAGTTCAACGTCAATGTGCTGAGATGGAAGTCAGCAGGCAGCTAATGAGACATTTTCACACTTCTACCTTTTAATAATTCCATTTTTGTTGTGTTTTCAAAAGTCCTATTACAATTAAACTAGAAACCGGAGAAACCAGAGAACTGTAAATGTCTCTTCCTGTGAAACACAACCGGTTGATTGACTGATTTTTAGATTTGTCTTTAAACAAAATCCAAAAAGACACAGAATACATGACAAAATCAGATCCTTGGGGAGGTTGAAACAATGGATTAGATTAATTAATCATAGAATTCTATACTAATAAAACCAATATATAAATTTACTGTTAATCCCTCTATAAACCTGGTTAGAGTTAGGAGAACATTCATGAATAAACACCTGGACCTGAATATTCAGAGGCAGAATTATTAACGTTTATTATTAACTCATTTAGTATTTGATGATGTTATTCTGCATAAGTTCAGACACTGGATCATTGGCTGCACCACAACATAAAATGAAATAACCTGATATAGAACTGGAGTCTCCAGATGTTGCTCATCAACAGTTAATCCAACATGACACAATAAGAAGTTGTTATAGAGCAACAAATCTGTCCCCAGAACGGAACCCTGTGGGATGCCACGCATTAAATATGAGCTGAATCAAGTCAATTAACACCATAAGGAACATTTCAACTTTGACCTCAGGACTGATTGGTCTACAGGACCAAAGGTTTCATCACCATGAAATCCAGATCCTGATTATTATTATATTTATTATATATTAATATACATCACTCGTCATTTTTGTGGATTAAAGATGTGACGTGTAAGAATCACATGAGCTTTTTTTCCTGAAGGAGCAACATTAAAGTTATTCAGTATTCCAAATAAATTGAATTATTTCTTTCACAACATCCCATAATAAACAGAACATAGGTCTTCATAATCCAGTTACAGCTGCCGACCTTTGACCTTTGGATCAGCTGTTTCTGCAGGACCTCTGAGCTCCAGCAGGTTTTAATACGGTGTCCATCAGGGTCCGGTTCTGGGGTTCTGGTATCTCATCTTGTCCTGGACCAACAGAAGTTCTGGTTTCTCTCAGAGTCCTTCAGGAACCTTTTGGACAAGGTTGAAGACATATGTACATGTGTCATGTCATTTGGTCATTTTGAGGTACATGGTAAATAATCTATGTTCGTTGGAATAAACCAAATGTAAGGTGTCCTGAGGAAATAACAAATATATATATGTCGTATGTAGCAGCAGCATTATATAGAGGAACCTGCTGCTGCAGGTTGTGACTCTGCTCATCAGCCTAAGAGGAGGAGACATCTGCGGCTCTGACAGCTGATTGGCTGTCGGCGGCTCCTCAGGACGCAGCCAAGCGTTGGATTGGCTGCACGCCTCTCAGTCAAAGTGACATGTTAATGTCATTGAAGTGGACAGTGATAGTGTGATTCCAGGTGGATAATGCGTTTTGACTGCAGTGATAATGAAGGCAGCGTTAACACAGATGATCAACACTGACAACTCACCGATCAACTTCTTTATTATTTTCTCCTTTAATTTAACATTTTTCCTTGAATTTATCTGCTTTAATCAAACCTTCATTGAAGTGAAATGTGTTAAATATCAGCTGCTACTGAACAGTTACTCAACACTTTCACTCTGTCACATGATCATCAACCAGGAAGTTCTGCTGTTCTCCAGGCGTTAGGGTTAGTGTTAGGTGAGGGATTAGGATCAGGGGACTACATAGTCCCCTGATCCTAATCCCACTGTCCTACCTGGGGATGGACGTCCCCCTGGCACTACTACGGCGTTTCGCCCGTGTTAGGGCTTCTTCAGGTTGACCACCACTGTGTTTGAGGAGCTGTTTCTCTCTCTCTTGTCAGGAGCCAACTGAACCTGATTCACTTGTTAACCCCTTCTTTTTCCTTTTTAGGTATCTGGTAAGTATTTTAGTTGTGTTCAATTTGACTTTTCCCCTTAATTTAGGTTTTCCCAATTATGAATTAATTAGTTGTCAATGATTCCATTCCCTCCCTTCCGTTTCCTTTTCCCTTTCCCACTCCTTCCTCCTTCCTGGAAGGTGTCCGATCCCTGACTAGGGATTCGAATGGCTGTGCTCCCTATTTAGTCTTACCAGTATAGTACCTCGCATGTGGTTTTTGCCATAGACGGGACTGGACCTTGGCCATGTGGAATGAAACTGTCCTCTTGGGACTTATTTTTGGGGAAGGGAGATTAGGGTTAGGGT
>CM060464.1:5105000-5107500 GCA_030544235.1 Lepturacanthus savala
CACTGACCAATCACAGACCACCACTGACCAATCACAGACCACCACTGGCCAATCACAGACCACCACTGACCAATCACAGAATACCACTGACCAATCACAGACGACTACTGACCAATCAACACCACCACTGACCAATCACAGACGACTACTGACCAATCAACACCACCACTGACCAATCACAGACGACTACTGACCAATCAACACCACCACTGACCAATCACAGACCACTACTGACCAATCAACACCACCACTGACCAATCACAGACCACTACTGACCAATCAACACCACCACTGACCAATCACATATCACCACTGACCAATCACAGACCACCACTGACCAATCACAGGTGACCACTGATCAATCACATATCACCACTGACCAATCACAGACCACCACTGACCAATCACAGACAACCACTGACCAATCACAGACGACCACTGATCAATCACAGACCACCACTGACCAATCACAGACGACCACTGACCAATCACAGACGACCACTGATCAATCACAGATGACAACTGACCAATCACAGAATCCATGAAACTGATTCATATTCAGACATGAGGTCATATTATTATTTATTAACATTAATAATTAACATTATTATTTATTAACTTTTTATTATTATTAACTATTTATTATTATTTATTAATCAAGATGTGGACTCTACTGCAGTAAATCTACTAACTAAACTGATTATTCATCATTTTAATCACAGTGTTTGTCCTATAGACACTTTAAGGCCATTATTTGAACACCAGCTTTTAAAGGTAAATTTATTCCATTTACTAAAATGAACCTTAAATGAATTTTTAATTGGTTTCTAACAGAGCATCAGCTCAGGTCAGGCTCTATGTTTCCTTCCACCTCCAAGCACCTTGGACAGGACCTACAGCCATTCCACCACTGATTAAACCTCATAATTAGCTGTGTGTGTGTGTGTGTGTGTGTGTGTGTGTGTGTGTGTGTGTGTGTGTGTGTGTGTGTGTGTGTGTGTGGGTGTGTGTGTGTGTGTGTGTGTGTGTGTGTGATTTTTATCATAGTTTTGAGGACATCCTATTCTTCTCCAATCATCAGCCAGCTCCCTGTGGGCAGACACTAATTAAAATCAATAGTCTCCTCAGACTGACACTGAAGGTTCAGATGAAGCAGCTCGACCCAGAATCACAGGCTCAACGTTGTTACTGCAAAAAGGCTTTACAACGTAATTAGAACACGTTTAGAACACGTTTATAGCATGTTTATAGCATGTTTATAGCATGTTTATAGCATGCTTAGAACAGTAATTATAACACGTTTAGAACATGTTTATAGCACGTTTAGAACAGCAATTATAACACGTTTAGAACATGTTTATAGCACGTTTTGAATAGTAATTAGAACACGTTAAGAACACGTTCATAACATGTTTATAACTCGTTTAGAACACGTTTAGAACAGTAATTTGAACATGTTTACAACATGTTTATGACACGTTTAGAACACATTTAGAACAGTAATTATAACACGTTTAGAACACGTTTAGAACATGTTTAGAACAGTAATTAGAACACATTCATAAAATGTTTATAACTTGTTTAGAACACGTTTAGAACAGTAATTAGAACACGTTTAGAACACATTTAGAACAGTAATTATAACACATTTAGAACATGTTTAGAGCAGTAATTAGAACACGTTTGGAACAGTAATTAGAACACATTCATAACATGTTTAGAACATGTTTAGAACACGTTTACAACACGTTTGCAACACGTTTTCAGTAATTACAGTAATTATAACACATTTACAGCTGTAATTATAACACATTTAGAACACATTTAGAACACATTTAGAACATGTTTAGAACATGTTTAGAACACGTTTAGAACGGTAATTATAACATGTTTAGAACACGTTTAGAACATGTTTAGAACGGTAATTATAACATGTTTAGAACATGTTTAGAACACGGGTTAGAGTTAGTCTATACAATAACAAGATAGTCTATATAATACACAGTCTATTATATTTTACATCTATATTAGTTTCCATTAATGTTTATGGAGAATATTAAGTTTCCTAACTAAGAAAATCACACTTCTTTTACCTGTAACAACATGTTTGAATCTTCTATTGACTCTGGTTATTTCTGACATTCAGGCCCATTCACTTGCATGTTAACTTTTATTATAATGATGTTTGTTATAGTGATGTTTTATAAAGTCTGGTTCGGTTCAGGAAAAGAGAAGAGTGGATGACCATTAGAACATTAGAGAACATTAGACATAACATAATTAATACTTTTAGAAGATTATACATAATATAGATACTCATCACCAGTAGATCACTGCTGTCACTCTCAGCATCTCTAGTTGCCAACATATAGCGTGTTAACTATAAACAGCAGTGTGTGTTGGCCTCTTGCACTGAGTGTGTATGGTTGATGTGTTAATAGTGGGATGGTGTAGGTGATAGCAGTGTAGCAGTGTTTAGTCCCAGCCCACATATTAGCAG
>CM060464.1:5117500-5140000 GCA_030544235.1 Lepturacanthus savala
GACTATTTTAAATCAATGGGACCATTATAAGTCAATGGGACTATTTTAAGTCAATGGGACCATTATAAGTCAATGGGACTATTTTAAGTCAATGGGACTATTTTAAATCAATGGGACGATTATAAGTCAATGGGACCATTATAAGTCAATGGAACCATTATAAGTCAATGGGACTATTTTAAATCAATGGGACGATTATAAGTCAATGGGACCATTTTAAGTCAATGTGCCCATTATAAGTCAATGGGACTATTTTAAGTCAATGGGACTATTTTAAGTCAATGTGCCCATTTTAAGTCAGTGGGACTATTTTAAGTAAATGAGACTATTTTAAATCAGTGGGACCATTATAGGTCAATGGGACCATTATAGAATCATTGGGAATATTTTAAGTCAATGTGCCCATTACAAGTCAATGGGCTTATTTGAAGTAAATAGGACTATTTTAAGTCAGTGGGACCATTATAAGTCAATGGGACTATTTGAAGTCAATAGGACTATTTTAAGTCAGTGGGACCATTATAAGTCAATGTGCCCATTTTAAGTCAGTGGGACTATTTTAAGTAAATGAGACTATGTTAAATCAATGGGGCCATTATAAATCAATGGGACTATTTTAAGTCAATGAGACCATTTTAAGTCAATAGGACTATTTTAAGACAATGGAACCATTATAACTCAATGGGACTATTTTAAATCAATGGGACCATTGTAAGTCAATGGGACTATTTTTAGTCAATGAGACCATTTTAAGTCAATAGGACTATTTTAAGTCAATGGGACCATTATAAATTATTGGGACTATTTTAAGTCAATGGGACCATTATAAGTCAATGGGGCTATTTTAAGTCAATGGGACCATTGTAAGTCAATGGGACTATTATAAGTCAATGGGACCATTATTAGTCAATGGAACTATTTTAAGTCAATGGGAACATTATAAGTCAATGGGACTATTTTAAGTCAATGGGACTGTTATTAGTCAGTGGGACTATTATAAGTCAGTGGGACTGTTATTAGTCAGTAGGTAAATGATTCCTTGCACATGGTTGTGACATGCTCAGTTGATATTTTCACACACATTTTGAAACATATGGGCCTTTATAGTGCACACATGCGTGTATGTGTGCAAGCATGCGTGTGATATTATGGGGTCAGAAGAGTCTCATATATCAATAATTGTGGATTTCTATAACATTTAAATAAAACAAAAATATTTGTGTGCATCAGACATATATTTGTGAACCTTAAATATGTTTTTGTACGTTGAATCCTGAAATATATTATGGATCTTTGTGTGTGTATTTATTGTATGAGACTGATTGACTCAGTAAATCAGGTCATTGTTGGGTTTTCATGGGAATTGTTGACAAGAAGAAAGAAAAACCACCAACAACCTTGATTTCCATCGGTTTATGCTGTTTGAAGTATTGTTTAAAGTGCTGGAAGAGAAATGAATAAAAGACAAAAAGAGCTGAAAATGAAATGTGTTGAAAGTGGAAGTAATAAAGCGAGGCAGGGAGGTAGCTGTGAACAGCAGCAGACAGTAGAGTTTAATGATTCCAGATGAGCGGAGTGGTCGCTGTGACAGCTGGAATGAACAGGAATCAATAGTGAGCACGTCTGTCTGCAGCAGATAAGACTCACACACACAATGTTGACTATTAAAGACGACAGCTTGAGATATTACACTATTAGTTATGCTATTTTTAATCAGCTATCATATTTAATTAATTCTTCAGGTCAGATACTATCCGTGTGTGTGTGTGTGTGTGAGAGACCAGAGGACGGGGGCTATTACTCCTGTAATGAGGAAGAGGACGGCTGATCTAAAATATAGAACCTTGACAAGACACAAAATACAAAAACAGAAGAAGGGAAACAGGAATAAAAACTAATTAAAGCTGCAGTGTAATTCAGGACGTTGTCGCGGCAACCGGGAATAACCAGCAATAACTTTTCATCTCCAGCGTCCGAAGATGATTCAGAGTGAATCTGAAGTTGGTGATAAAACCTTTTCCCTCAAATATGAGTAAAAATCAGCACAAATCAGCCATTTGATCCAAGATGGCCGACTTCCTGTTGGTGGACGCGTCTAGAAGAAGAATCTTTAAAAGCTCAGACCTAATTAGATTAATATGGCTTATTGGTGGCCGTATTATGGGATGGATGTCAAGTATTTAATATTTGCATATTTATAAAACTAAGATTTCTATTATTCACTATAACACACTGATGCTGTAAGTCACATTTATTCAAACTAGTAAAACAAGAAGTTAACGAACAGGAAATAAAACGTCAGTGAATCAGATCAGAGAATTAATGAAGATGAAGGGATGAAGAGAAGATGATGAAAGGATGAAGGTGGAAGGTGTGATGTCATCACCTCACTGACCAGCAGCTGCTAATTATAGTAATTATGATTCATTACTGCCTGAGATTAATTTAATAAAGAGGAGGCTGAGCAGAGCTCGTTAACCTTCATTAGAATAATTATAGACACAAGACACACACCGAGCCACACACACACACACACACACACACACACACACACACACAGTTCTGGGTTCCCACAGTGTGTGCCAGCAGACACTCCAGAGCATCATTCTCTCAAGAGTGTGAGTGTGTGTGTGTGTGTGTGTGTGTGTGTGTGTGTGTGTGTGTGTGTGTGTGTACATTACACTGGTTAAATGAGAATACATTGCTGCTTCTCAGTGAGTTAATTAGTTAATTATGAATCACACACACACACATATACATATATATATATATTGGTAAATATCTGTACATAATTAATACCTTATTATTATTTTATGGAGTAAGTAAAGTAAGAATTTCATTGTTTCTCCGCTGTGAACATGACAATAAACTCTGAATCTGGAATTTTTGAATAAATATAAACTGAACAAAAACATTTTCTACAAACACAAAATAATCATTTTCAGATATTGTTCATTAATGAGTGTAAATGTGTGATAGTGACACTTTGCTGAGATCATCCATCAGCTCCAGATGCTGATTGGACAGAGGATTATTGACCAGATGTAGCTACTCTGAGGTGCTGCTGCTAACACTGCTGCTGCTACTGCTGCTACTGCTGCTGCTGCTACTGCTGCTAACACTGCTGCTGCTGCTGCTGCTGCTACTGCTGCTACTGCTGCTAACACTGCTGCTGTTACTGCTACTAACACTGCTGCTGTTACTGTTGCTACTGCTGCTACTGCTGCTAACACTGCTGCTGTTACTGTTACTGTTGCTGCTGCTGCTGCTGCTAACACTGCTGCTGCTACTGCTGCTAACACTGCTGCTGCTGCTGTTACTGTTACTGCTGCTACTGTTACTGCTGTTACTGCTGCTGCTACTGCTGCTAACACTGCTGCTGCTGTTACTGCTGCTGCTGTTATTGCTGCTATTGTTACTGTTACTAATGCTACAGCTGCTAACACTGCTGCTGCTACTGCTACTACTGCTGCTGCTGCTCAAGGTTCATTTCTCCAAAGGTGAATTTAGCATAAATCCAACCAGCCTCATAACCGCAGACCACTTGGAACCAGACAAGCCCAGGACCTCCACATCCAGCAAGTCCACCTCCAAGATGGTCTGAGACCAGATGGGACTATCTAAGACCAGCTAAGACCAGCTGAGACCATCTGAGACCAGCTGGGACTATCTAAGACCAGCTAAGACCAGCTGAGACCATCTGAGACCAGCCACTCTGAAACTGCTGAAACGACCACTCTGATAACCAAAGAATTTCTGACAAACTGTCAGAATCTGCTGCTCCTGGTCCTCATGGGGGTCTCAACCTGACTCTGGTTCATGGTCCTCATGGGGGTCTCCACCTGACTCTGGTTCATGGTCCCCATCGGGGTCTCCACCTGACTCTGGTTCATGGTCCTCATTGGGGTCTCCACCTGACTCTGGTTCATGGTCCTCATGGGGGTCTCCACCTGACTCTGGTTCATGGTCTTCATGGGGGTCTCCACCTGACTCTGGTTCATGGTCCTCATGGGGGTCTCCACCTGACTCTGGTTCATGGTCCTCATGGGGGTTCCACCTGACTCTGGTTCATGGTCCCCATCAGGGTCTCCACCTGACTCTGGTTCATGGTCCTCATGGGGGTCTCCACCTGACTCTGGTTCATGGTCCTCATTGGGGTCTCCACCTGACTCTGGTTCATGGTCCTCATGGGGGTCTCCACCTGACTCTGGTTCATGGTCCTCATTGGGGTCTCCACCTGACTCTGGTTCATGGTCCTCATGGGGGTCTCCACCTGACTCTGGTTCATGGTCTTCATGGGGGTCTCCACCTGACTCTGGTTCATGGTCCTCATGGGGGTCTCCACCTGACTCTGGTTCATGGTCCTCATGGGGGTTCCACCTGACTCTGGTTCATGGTCCCCATCAGGGTCTCCACCTGACTCTGGTTCATGGTCCTCATGGGGGTCTCCACCTGACTCTGGTTCATGGTCCTCATTGGGGTCTCCACCTGACTCTGGTTCATGGTCCTCATGGGGGTCTCCACCTGACTCTGGTTCATGGTCCTCATTGGGGTCTCCACCTGACTCTGGTTCATGGTCCTCATGGGGGTCTCCACCTGACTCTGGTTCATGGTCCTCATGGGGGTCTCCATCTGACTCTGGTTCATGGTCCTCATGGGGATCTCCATCTGACTCTGGTTCATGGTCCTCATGGGGGTCTCCACCTGACTCTGGTTCATGGTCCTCATTGGGGTCTCCACCTGACTCTGGTTCATGGTCCTCATGGGGATCTCCACCTGACTCCGGTTCATGGTCCTCATGGGGGTCTTCACCTGACTCCGGTTCATGGTCCTCATGGGGGTCTCCACCTGACTCCGGTTCATGGTCCTCATGGGGGTCTCCACCTGACTCCGGTTCATGGTCCTCATGGGGGTCTCCACCTGATTCTGGTTCATGGTCCTCATGGGGGTCTTCACCTGACTCCGGTTCATGGTCCTCATGGGGGTCTTCACCTGACTCCGGTTCATGGTCCTCATGGGGGTCTCCACCTGACTCTGGTTCATGGTCCTCATGGGGGTCTTCACCTGACTCCGGTTCATGGTCCTCATGGGGGTCTTCACCTGACTCCGGTTCATGGTCCTCATGGGGGTCTCCATCTGACTCTGGTTCATGGTTCATATATATATATATATATATATATATATATATATATATATATATATATATATATATATATATATATATATATATCATGTCTCTTATAATATTATTATTAACCAATAATAGCTGTGCTGCTACTCTGTACTTCTTTTTTCTACCATAGTTAAAATGCTAATATTTCCCAAGGTGAATAAGCTGCAGTGATATTTAATATATTTAATATAGATAATATACTGACTGTTTTAAATAAAGCCATAAAACGTCCAGCGGAAGCAGGAAGTAGATCAAACGGCTCCATAATGGCTCCGGCTCTCTGATTGGCTAATCATGTCTCATTGTTTCAGTCATTATTTTGCTCAACTTTTAATTTCTTGCTCCTAAGGATCATTGAGCAAGCCAATTACATGCAGCTGACCTTGTGTGTTGGTGCCGAGGAGACGTCCTGTTTTTCTTTTTTCATTTCATTTCTTCACAACAATATAAAAGTGAGCGTCAGAGCCTCCATCACGCTGCTCTCCTCCGAACATGAGAGTCAACGGAATATTAAGTCCCAGCATTAGAATAAACACGTCGCGTGTTAAATCAAAATCCAATTCTGTGCTCTATTATTTTCTGGCATAGTAATGACTGCCAAGGATTAGGAATCAATATTTCACTGCAGCGGGACATTACCGGCTTTATTCAGCCGTAATTGAGTTCTGAGGAGAGGCTGCCCTGGAATCTGCATTAAAGATAACATCCTCTAACTACTACTACACTACTACACAACCAGTACTACACAACTACTACTACACAACTACAACTGCACTGCCCTGGAATCTGCATTAAAGATAACATCCACTAACTACTACTACACTACTACACAACCAGTACTACACAACTACTACACAACTACTACTGCACTGCCCTGGAATCTGCATTAAAGATAACATCCACTAACTACTACTACACTACTACACAACCAGTACTACACAACTACTACTACACAACTACTACTGCACTGCCCTGGAATCTGTATTAAAGATAATATCCTCTAACTACTACTACACTACTACACAACCAGTACTATACAACTACTACTACACAACTACTACTGCCCTGCCCTGGAATCTGCATTAAAGATAATATCCTCTAACTACTACCACACTACTACACAACCAGTACTACACAACTACTACTACACAACTACTACTGCCATGCCCAGGAATCTGCATTAAAGATAACATCCTCTAACTATTACTACACTACTACACAACCAGTACTACACAACTACTACTACACAACTACTACTGCACTGCCCTGGAATCTGTATTAAAGATAACATCGTCTAATATGGAGATACACTACTACACAACTAGTACTACACTACTACTACTAGACAACTATACAACTACTACTACACTACTACTACTACTACACAACCACACAACTACTACTACACTATTACTACTACACAACTAGTACTACTACTACTACACTACTACTACTACACAACTACACTACTACTACTACACTACTACTGCCCTGCCCTGGAATCTGTGTTAAAGATGACATCCTCTAATATGGAGAGACACTACTAAACAACTAGTACTACATTACTACTACTAGACAACTATACAACTACTACTACACTACTACTACTACACAACTACTACTACACAACTACACTACTACTACTACACAACTAGTACTAAACTACTAAACAACTACTACTACACAACTAGTACTACAATACTACTCCTAGACATCTATACAACAACTACTACACAACTACTACTACACTACTACTACTACACAACTAGTACTACACTACTGCTGCTGCCCTGGAATCTGCATTAAAGATGCTGACTGTGTCCCTGCATCCACATTATCTTTCATAGGATTTCCAATGGTCATGATATCTACATATGGAGACCATAACGTCATCTACTTATTTCCTCTGTACAAACAAGTACTGAAGCATCACAGTGGTAGAGCTGCCATTACACAGCTCCAAGACTCCCTCCCTGTAGCATCTGGAGTATTTTTGATGGACAGATGAATGACAAGGTTGATGTGATCGGTAAAGTCCTGCACCATAGAACCTGCCCACGTCTTTGTCCTATTACACAATACACACCCTTTGTAATGAAGAACACCTTGCACCCAGGGCGACAAGGTGGTGCAGGGGTTAGCCCTGTTGCCTCACAGGTTCAAGACCTCCTTGGTCCTGGGTCTGGGACCTTTCTGTGTGGAGTTTGCATGTTCTTCCTGTGTCTGCGTGGGTTTTCACCGGGTACTCCGGCTTCCTCCCACAGTCCAAAAACATGCTGAGATTAATTGGAGACTCTAAATTGCCTGTAGGTGTGAGTGTGTGAGTGAATGGTGTGTGTGCCCCACGATTGGCTGCGACCATCTGGGGTGTATCCCTGCCACTCGCCGTAACGCACTAGGATTGGCTCCAGCAGACCATGTGACCCTAATGAGGAATAAGCAGGTATAGAAAATGACTGACTGACCTTGCAACCACAATGGCTCTCTAGGACCAGGGTTGCCTACCCCTGGTCTAGACTCTCCTGGCACCTTCGCCTTTAACACCTTCCAGAAGCACCTGATGATCAGGAAACTTTACAACCTCAACATTCCCACGTGTGTGATCTGACTCCTGCACAACTTCCTAAGAAAGAGACCACAAGCAAAATGAGCAGGCAACATCACATCACCCAAATTCACCATCAGTACCGGAGAACCACAGGGTGGTCTACTCAGTCCACTCCACTACACACCAGCTCCTCAACCTTCACCACGTCCCTCAAGTATTCAGACCACACAGCCGTTCCTGCTACTAACAGACAACCAAGCCCAGGGCCCAAGTTCTTAGTCCTGACCATGGTGTGGACTCCCCATGACAAGCATAGGAGTCCAACAACAGGTTCAGATCCGGGGGGCCGTTCCTACCAATCACACCCCCTGGGTCTCATGAGCATTGAAGTCCCCCAGCAGAACAAGGGTGTCCACAGAATGAACGCTCTCCAACATCCCTACCAAAGACTCCAGAAAACAGGGGGACCCTGATCTGCTGTTTCAGTGAACAGGTACAAACAGTCATGACTCATCCCCCCACCCCAGGGTGGAGGGTGGACCTCTTCAAACTGGTTCCAGAGCCTATTCTGTGGGTCGAGGCGAACCTGACTGTATCAGACCAGGTTCCTCTCCACTTTGTGCGCCTGCTCAGGCTTCCCACCAGTGAGGTCCCGGGCCCCAGTACTAACTGTTACCAAAGGTCAGACCACCAGGGTCCCTGCCCCCAGTATTAACTTCTGTTACCGAAAGTCAGACCACCAGGGTCCCTGCCCCCAGTACTAACTTCTGTTACCGAAGGTCAGACCACCAGGGTCCCTGTCCCAGTACTAACTTCTGTTACCGAAAGTCAGACCACCAGGGTCCCCGCCCCCAGTACTAACTTCTGTTACCGAAAGTCAGACCACCAGGGTCCCTGCCCCCAGTACTAACTTCTGTTACCGAAGGTCAGACCACCAGGGTCCCTGTCCCAGTACTAACTTCTGTTACCGAAAGTCAGACCACCAGGGTCCCTGCCCCAGTACTAACTTCTGTTACCGAAGGTCAGACCACCAGGGTCCCTGCCCCAGTACTAACTTCTGTTACCGAAGGTCAGACCACCAAGGTCCCCCCCCCCAGTACTAACTTCTCTTACCAAAGGTCAGACCACCAGGGTCCCTGCCCCCAGTACTAACTTCTGTTAATGAAGGTTAGACCACCAGGGTCCCCGTCCCCAGTACTAACTTCTGCTACCGAAGGTCAGACCACCAGGGTCCCTGCCCCCAGTACTAACTTCTGTTACCAAAGGTCAGACCACCAGGGTCCCCGCCCCCAGTACTAACTTCTGTTACCAAAGGTCAGACCACCAGGGTCCCCGCCCCAGTACTAACTTCTGTTACCAAAGGTCAGACCACCAGGGTCCCTGATCCAACTCACATGGCACCAGACCCTTTTGGCTCCCCAGGCCCGGCTCCAGGTGACTCCCATCCAACTAAAGAAAGAAACATTCTAAAGTCGCCTTTCTTCATAAGGATCTTCTGAGCCAGTTGTGTCTGGTCCCTCACCAGGACCAGGACCTGATTGATCCACCAGGATCCTAAAACCCCGACAGCAAAGCTCTTCACATCATTTAAACCGATTTTACTGTTTGTAAAACATAAAAATATGTTAATGGTGAAAATAGTGAAGACTTTTGAATAAAGATATTTGCATTTGTCCATCACACACACACACACACACACACACACATATACGTGTGTGTGTGTGTGTGTGTGTGTGTGTGTGTGTGTGAACCTTATTCTTCAATAATACAATAATACAATACATAACAATAACACATTTAATTTAAATCCTGAAATAAATTTAAATTTAAAACTTAATTGTTTTCACTGTTGTTGTTTATCTATAAACATGTTTACAAAGAGGAAGGAGTTGCCATAGTAACAAAACCTTTGGTTTAATTTCTCCGTCATTTATTTTATATATTTAACCTCATGCTTATTGATTTGTAAAAACCTGGTTTTAAATATTTAGAAGAATGTGTAAATGAAAGAATATTTGTATTTAATTAATTGGTTAATTATTATTATATATTATTACATTATCATATTATTACTATTATTACATATTAGTTAGTAATGTTCTGACACCAGGAATAAAAACACACACACACACACACACACACACACACACACACACACACACACACACGATGTTAGAGGAGGAAGTGGGATTAATTTGTAGCCAATTACAACCTTTAGAGGTGAACAGCATGAATAAATAACACACACACACACACACACACACACACACACACACACACACACACACACACACACACACACACACACACACACACAGACTGTCCCGCCTCCTGTCAGCGTCCAGAGCCAGACTGGAGGTCTCAGATCACTGTGTGTGTGTGTGTGTGTGTGCGTGTGTGTGTGTGGAGACGCGGGATAACCCCGCAGCAGCTCAGCTCTCAGACTCAGATCAGACGCTGCGGCTGCGGGACGCGGACGATGAAGATCCGGACTGAAGAAGTTTAAACTTTGACGGGACCGGTCCTGCAACCCGGAAAAAACCCGGAAAAAAAACCCGGAAAAAAGCGGAAAAAACCCGGAAATAGCCGGTAAAAGCCGGTGATACAGCTCTCACCTGGAAGTTTACCTGATGGACCCGGGCTCCGGTCTCCGGTCTCTGCTGAACTTGTGATTGTGACATGAAGACCGCCAGTCCCGTTAAAACGGTTTGAGTCCGGTTCTGTTCCTGATCCTCCTCCAGCGTCTGATCCGGATCTTAATTTATGGGACAGGGATCGTAAGGTGATGAACCGGGACAGAGCGGTACCGGGACCCGGGACGGACGGGGTCCAGACCGTGGTGAACCGGGACAGAGTGGCACCGGGGCCCGGGACGGACGCGGTCCAGTCCGTCATGAGCCGGGACAGAGCGGTGCCGGGACCCGGTGGGGACGGGGTCCAGACCGTGGTGGGCCCGGACAGCAAAGACCTCCTGGACGGAGACAAACGGATCTTCTCCATCGCGGTCCCCGGGTCCGGACCCGGATCTACACCCGGGTCCATACCCGGGTCCGGACCCGGGTCCACACCGGGATCCAGAGACGCTCAGGCCGGTGACAACCACACGGAACCCCCGCCGACCAACCCGGTCCTGGTCCCGCCGCAGCAGGTAGAGGAGCCGGTCCATGTGGTCCATGTGGTCCATGTGGTTTTATGTGGTTTTATGTGGTTTTATGTGGTTTTATGTGGTTTTATGTGGTTTCATGTGTGTTTAAAGCAGCTGAAAAAGATTATAGAGTAGAATAATAATAATAATTGTTATTATAATAATTATAATAATTATTATTATTATTATTGAAACGCGGTTTTGTCTTTGAACTGTTTCTTTATTTGTTTTTTACATTTTTCAGCAGAAAATAAACAAATAGACATTTAACTGATAAAAATCTGCAGGAAAATAAACAATTTACTAAAATTCTATTTTCTATTTAATAACAACTGAAGCTGTTTGTTTGTTTTTGTTGTTTTTTGATGAGTTTTATTGACGCGTCGCCGCCGCACGTGAAGCTGAATTAACAAGTAAAATAAAAGCAAATTAACCGGAAAAAAACGACAGTTAGAAGAAAATAATGTGTAAACGAAGAGGAAAATAATAAATAAACAGCAAATTAACAATAAAACAAACATGAAATATTCATCAAATTAACAATAGAACGAACAGGAAAATGAAGAAGGAATTAAGTTAATTTTAATTGAGTAAATAAAACAAAATAAAACAGAAAATAAAACAGAAAATAAAGAATAAAATGAACTGGAAATGAAGAACAATTTAACAGTAAAATGAACAGAAAATAAAACAGAGAATTAACAATAAACAAATTAGAACAAACTAAGAACAAATTAAGTGTAAAATGAAGAATAAATAAAACAGAAACGAAAAAATAAAACAGTCAATTAGCGTGATGATAAATAATAATAATAATAATAATAATAATAACAAACATCACGAACTAAGAATTAAAACATTAAATCATTGAACTCATCTCGTTCAAATCAACATTTTTCAGAACGAAAAACCGCGAATTTGATTTTTTCAGAAGGAGAAAATTAAAAGATTTAACGATTTAATGATTTAATCTAAATTTAATTTAACTCAAATGATTTTATTTCCAATTAAATTTTAATTCTCTACGAAAATCCCGCAGATCGTTATTATTTAAAATAACAGCTAAAGGGCCTTTAGGTGTGTGTGTGTGTGTGTGTGTGTGTGTGTGTGTGCGCGCGCGCGCGCGCGATAATAAAAACCTTTCGAATTCAAACTAGAAATAAAGTGATCAGCGGGTTTTGTGAATCTCTATAAAGAATTAATTTAATTATGACGTGTGATTATTGATCACGTGATTATCGATCATGTGATTATTGATCACGTGATTATTGATCATTATTGATATCATCAGCTGTTGTTAGGCCGCTGCATATTTATAATATTATCATCTCATTAATAAGAGAATGATGGAGCCGCGGGAACTTTAACCGCAGCGGGAACACACACACACACACACACACACACACACACACACACACGGGTCAAACGGCGGGTAGAGAATAAAGATCTAAACTATGAATTTACGTTTGTATTAAACTAAAAGAACAAAAACGCTTGAAGATAATTCTAATAATTTAATTTAATCATTTAATAAGAATCATGTTTGTCCGTGATATAAAATAATCTACACACTAAAATATGAATTAAATTATAACCGTGAAATATTAAAACACAAGATTAAAACATGAAAATATGACAGTGAAATATTAAAATACAACATTATAAATTAAAATATTAAAACACAACATTTAAACATTAAATTCTAACATTGAAACACGATGTTAAAACAGTAGAATGTGATATAAAATATAAAAAACACAACCTAAACATAAAAAGACATTAAATATTAAAATAAAATATTCAAACACAACATTTAAACATTAAATAGAACATTAAAAGTCCGTCTAATTACACAGTGAATAGAAACTGTTCACTGATAAAATATTAAATATAATATATATATGTGTGTAATATATAATATAAAATATCTAATATATTTATTTATATAACATATAATAACATTCAGCAGTGGATCAATGATTGTTTTCTCATATATTGATCAATACATGATGATTGGTTCATGTGTTTTTACTGTTTCTGTTCATTTAATATTAATCACTAATAATCATTAATTACTCCTGATAACCAATAATCACTAATAACTATTTATAACTGATAATCATTAATAACTACTGATAAACGATAATCAATAATAATTATTTATAACTAATAATCATTAATAACTACTGATAAATAATAATCACTAATAAAGTTTTTTTGAAGTTTTCCTTGTGTGATGATGATGAAAATGATGATGATAATAATATTATTATTAATCTGGTGTGTGCTGCATGCTGAATAAAGATGATATTAATATTGATAATAATAATAATATAATTATGATGATGATGATATGAATATGAATAATAATAATAAGAAGAAGAAGAAGAAGAATATTAATCTGGTCCCTGCTGCAGGATAAATGATATTAATATTAATAATAATAATAATAATAAGAAGAAGAAGAAGAAGAAGAAATGATATTAATATTAATAATAATATTAATAATAATAATAATCTGGTGCCTGCTGCAGGGTAAATGATATTAATATTATTAATAATAATAATAATAATAATAATAATAATAATAATCTGGTCCCTGCTGCAGGGTAAATGATATTAATATTATTATTAATAATAATAATAATAATAATATTAATCTGGTCCCTGCTGCAGGGTAAATGATATTAATATTAATAATAATAATAATATTAATCTGGTCCCTGATACAGGGTAAATTATATTAATAATAATAATATTAATCTGGTCCCTGCTGCAGGGTAAATGATATTAATATTAATATTAATAATAATAATAATAATAATAATAATCTGGTGCCTGCTGCAGGGTAAATGATATTAATATTAATATTAATAATAATAATAATATTAATCTGGTCCCTGCTGCAGGGTAAATGATATTAATAATAATAATAATAATAATAATAATAATATTAATAATAATAATAATAATAATAATCTGGTCCCTGCTGCAGGGTAAATGATATTAATAATAATAATAATAATAATATTAATCTGGTCCCTGCTGCAGGGTAAATGATATTAATAATAATAATAATAATAATAATAATAATAATATTAATCTGGTCCCTGCTGCAGGGTAAATGATATTAATAATAATAATAATAATAATAATAATAATAATAATAATAATAATATTAATCTGGTCCCTGCTGCAGGGTAAATGATATTAATAACAATAATAATAATAATAATAATAATAATAATAATAATATTAATCTGGTCCCTGCTGCAGGGCCCTACCGGGCACCGAACCACCTCCTTCTCGGTTCTGGACATCCTGGACCCCAACAAGTTCACCAGCTGCCGTCGTGTTGGTCCACGTGACGGCGTCCGGGCGGAGCTGGGCGTGTACGGGGCGGAGAACCGGAGAACCGGACCCGGGGACCGGAGAACCGGACCCGGGGACCGGGACCCGGTCCTGGAGCCCAGTAAAGGCTGCTATGGAGCTGAGGAATACTCCAGCAGTGAGTCCTTTTTACACGGAATTTACCTTTAAAGCTGCAGCCGGTGGATTCATTCCTGTTTCTGATGTTTGAATAAACTTCATTTATTTATTTCGAAAAGAGGAAACTCCAGTTGATGTTAATAAAGTCAAACTTTAATAAAACCAAATTATTATTATTATTATTAACTTATGATGAAGTTTATTGAAGCTTTGATGAAACTGATCAGTTATTTGTTATTTAAATTGTTTAATTCTGAGGAAACTTCCTGTTTTTAAGTTTCATTAAATAATGTGATGTGACCTTTATTATTATATATTAATATTCTATGATTATTACTGTTACTGCATCATTTGAAGTTTAGTTTAGAGGAAGGAGGACCAGGATCAGGTCTGACCTGGTCTTGACGGTGAACCTGGGCCCTGATGATGTCACAGATCTTCACGTGTTCTTTGTCACGTGTTCTTTGTCACGTGTTCTTTGTCACGTGTTCTTTGTCACGTGTTCTTTCAGAGGAGGGCTTCGTCTACAGAGGCCGAGACGAGGAGGACTACCACAGACCCGGGACCCCGGACTCGGAGGTGGCGGACGGACCCTACAGCAGCGAGGAGAGCAGCTCGGCTCTGCCCGGACCCGGGGACAAAGACCCGATCCAGCACCAGGACCCCACTAGGGACACCAAGAGCCCCGGGGGAGGGGCTGCGGACCAGATCAGCGGCACCCAGACCAACGGGGGCCAGGGCACGCAGGGAAAACCCAAGAGGAAGCGTTCTGGATCAGACTCCAAATCAGGGAAGCCCCGCAGAGCCCGGACTGCCTTCACCTACGAGCAGCTGGTGGCGCTGGAGAACAAGTTCAAGTCCACGCGGTACCTGTCGGTGTGCGAGCGCCTCAACCTGGCCCTGTCCCTGTCCCTCACCGAGACCCAGGTCAAGATCTGGTTCCAGAACCGCCGGACCAAGTGGAAGAAACAGAACCCGGGGGCGGACACCTCGGCCCCCACCGGCGGAGCGGGAGGAGGTGGGGGAGTGGGAGGAGGTCTGGGGGGCCTTAGCCCCCTCAGCCCCTCCCCCCCTGTCAGCGGTCACCTGACCATGCACGCCGGCTACGCCGGACACCACCACCCCCCCACCGGCAGCCTGGTCCAACTCCCCTTCCTCACTGCCAGCCACGTCCTGTCCCCCTTCATGCTGGGGACTCAGAGCTATGCTGCCCCCGCCTTCTACAGCACACACCTGTAGGAAACACACCTGGAGGAAACACACCTGGACACACACACACCTGAAGGAAACACACCTGGAGGAAACACACCTAGAGGAAACACACCTGGAAACACACAAACCTGTAGGAAACACACCTGGAGGAAACACACCTGGACACACACACACCTGTAGGAAACACACCTAGAGGAAACACACCTGGACACACACACACCTGGAGGAAACACACCTGTAGGAAACACACACCTGTAGGAAACACACCTGTAGGAAACACACCTGGACACACACACACCTGTAGGAAACACATCTGGAGGAAACACACCTGGACGGACACACACACCTGTAGGAAACACACCTGGACACACACACACTTGTAGGAAACACAACTGGACACACACACACACCTGGAGGAAACACACACCTGTAGGAAACACACCTGGAGGAAACACACCTGGACACACACACACGTAGGAAACACATCTGGAGGAAACACACCTGGACGGACACACACACCTGTAGGAAACACACCTGGACACACACACACTTGTAGGAAACACAACTGGACACACACACACACCTGGAGGAAACACACACCTGTAGGAAACACACCTGGAGGAAACACACCTGGACACACACACACGTAGGAAACACATCTGGAGGAAACACACCTGGACGGACACACACACCTGGAGGAAACACACCTGGGCACACACACACCAGGAGGAAACACACACCTGTAGGAAACACACCTAGACACACACACGTGTAGGAAACACACCTGGAAGAAACACACCTGTAGGAAACACACCTGGACACAAACAAACATGGAGGAAACACACACCTGTAGAAACACACCTGGAGGAAACACACCTGGACACACACACACTTGTAGGAAACACACACCTGGACACACACACACCTTTAGGAAAACACACACCTGGAGGAAACACACCTGTACACACACACACCTGTACACACATTTCATAAACACACACTCTAGATAGACACTTGTACACACACTCCTGTAGACAAAAATCTGTACACACACACACACACACACCTGTATACACCTGTACACACACCTGTACACACACCCGTAGACACACACTTGTACACACACACACACACACACACCTGTAGACACACACACCCGCACACACCTGGAGACACACCTTTAGACACACACCCACACACACCTGTACACACACACCTGTAGACACACACACACCTGTACACACACCTTTAGACACACACCCACACACACCTGTACACACACCTGTAGACACACACACACACACACACAGTGTAGGACGGACTCTGGGGGCGGAGCTTCAGTGACGATAAACTGCAGCATCAGATGTTTTTAAACCAACACTTAATTTCAAGGGATTATTTTGATAGAATGTGAATATCAAACTGTACATAAATCTATGTTCTAGTCATATTCTGAATGCTGTTTCTATTATGTAATAGACAAATAGTTGATTTTGTTGTTTTTCAAAAAAAGTCTGTCTGAATATTGAATGTTTATTTATGACTTAAGGAATGATCTATTGTACCTGTAACTCCAGCTGTGTCATTTTCATTTGGACTGTTTCTGTTATTTATTGAATTTGTTGACAGTTTCCATGAAATCTGGATGTATTGATCCTCAGCTCACATGGTCGTCTTTGATATTAAAATAATGACAATGAAACATGAGAAAACAGCCCAGTCAATTCATTGTGGTGGTAATAAACTACAGAACTATCATTACATATCATAGACACTGGATAAAATGCTGAGCTGTGACAGCAGGATGGTTAAACTAATGATCTCATATTGAAAATAAGATCATCGCTGTGGTTTAATACTTAGAAGAATATATTACAAAACTTAAACTACATTTACACTGACTTTTACTTGTAAAGAAGCCATTTTGCATGAATGTGTCTCTTCTTCAATGTTACAGGTGTTTGTATCTGAAATTCTAAGTGTTTTTCACAGCTTCAAACGGGGCTTTAGATCTAAACCAGGATAAAACAGGTCTAAACCAGGATAAAACAGATCTAAACCATGATAAAACAGATCTAAACCATGATAAAACAGATCTAAACCAGGATAAAACAGATCTAAACCAGGATAAAACAGGTCTAAACCAGGATAAAACAAGTCTAAACCAGGATAAAACAGATCTAAACCAGGATATACCACAGAGATGCAGGTCTACCATAGAGGTCTAGGTCTACCACAGACAGATCCAGGTCTACCACAGAGATCCAGGTCTACCACAGAGATCCAGGCCTACCACAGAGATCCAGGTCTACCACAGAGATCCAGGTCTACCACAGACAGATCCAGGTCTACCACAGAAATCCAGGTCTACCACAGACAGATCCAGGTCTACCACAGAGATCCAGGTCTACCACAGACAGATCCAGGTCTACCACAGAGATCCAGGTCTACCACAGACAGATCCAGGTCTACCACAGAGATCCAGGTCTACCACAGAGATCCAGGTCTACCACAGACAGATCCAGGTCTACCACAGAGATCCAGGTCTACCACAGAGATCCAGGTCTACCACAGACAGATCCAGGTCTACCACAGACAGATCCAGGCCTACCACAGAGATCCAGGTCTACCACAGACAGATCCAGGTCTACCACAGAGATCCAGGTCTACCAGAGATCCAGGTCTACCACAGACAAATCCAGGTCTACCACAGAGATCCAGGTCTACCACAGAGATCCAGGTCTACCACAGACAGATCCAGGTCTACCACAGACAGATCCAGGTCTACCTGTGTAACAATGAATCGCCTCCTCTTCTTCCAGACACACACACACAACTGATGACATCATGAAGACGAATAGACGTAAAAACTGTTTCAGAATAATATTTAATACACAAAAAGCACATATATAAGAAATAAAAACGAATACAGTTGTACAAAAGAGTCAAAAATAGACCTACAGGTCATCAGGTGACCTACAGGTCATCAGGTGACTACAGGTCATCAGGTGACTACAGTTTATCAAGTGACCTACAGGTCATCAGGTGACCTGCAGGTCATCAGGTGACCGGCAGGTCATCAGGTGACCTGCAGGTCATCAGGTGACTACAGGTCATCAGGTGACTACAGGTCATCAGGTGACCTACAGGTCATCAGGTGACTTGCAGGTCATCAGGTGACTACAGTTTATCAGGTGACTACAGGTCATCAGGTGACCTACAGGTCATCAGGTGACCTACAGGTCATCAGGTGACTACAGTTTATCAGGTGACTACAGGTCATCAGGTGACCTACAGGTCATCAGGTGACGACCTGCAGGTCATCAGGTGACTACAGGTCATCAGGTGACTACAGTTTATCAGGTGACTACAGGTCATCAGGTGACCTGCAGGTCATCAGGTGACTACAGGTCATCAGGTGACTACAGGTCATCAGGTGACCTACAGGTCATCAGGTGACCTGCAGGTCATCAGGTGACGACCTACAGGTCATCAGGTGACTACAGGTCATCAGGTGACTACAGTTTATCAGGTGACTACAGGTCATCAGGTGACCCGCAGGTCATCAGGTGACTACAGGTCATCAGGTGACTACAGGTCATCAGGTGACCCGCAGGTCATCAGGTGACTACAGGTCATCAGGTGACCTGCAGGTCATCAGGTGACTACAGGTCATCAGGTGACTACAGTTCATCAGGTGACTACAGGTCATCAGGTGACTACAGGTCATCAGGTGACCTACAGGTCATCAGGTGATGACCTACAGGTCATCAGGTGACTACAGGTCATCAGGTGACTACAGTTCATCAGGTGACCTACAGGTCATCAGGTGACGACCTACAGTTTATCAGGTGACTACAGGTCATCAACATCATCATCAACAGGTCATTAGGTGACTACAGGTCATCAGGTGACCTACAGGTCATCAGGTGACCTGCAGGTCATCAGGTGACTACAGGTCATCAACATCATCATCAACATCAACAACTACAGTTTATCAAGTGACCTACAGGTCATCAGGTGACGACCTACAGTTTATCAGGTGACTACAGGTCATCAGGTGACCTGCAGGTCATCAGGTGACTACAGTTTATCAGGTGACCTACAGGTCACCAGGTGACTACAGGTCATTAGGTGACTACAGGTCATCAGGTTACCTACAGGTCATCAGGTGACCTGCAGGTCATCAGGTGACTACAGGTCATCAGGTGACTACAGGTCATCAGGTGACTTGCAGGTCATCAGGTGACTACAGTTCATCAGGTGACCTGCAGGTCATAAGGTGACTACAGGTCATCAGGTGACTACAGGTCATCAGGTGACCTGCAGGTCATCAGGTGACTACAGTTTATCAGGTGACCTACAGGTCATCAGGTGACTACAGGTCATCAGGTGACTTGCAGGTCATCAGGTGACTACAGGTCATTAGGTGACTACAGGTCATCAGGTGACCTACAGGTCATCAGGTGACCTGCAGGTCATCAGGTGACTACAGGTCATCAGGTGACTACAGGTCATCAGGTGACCTGCAGGTCATCAGGTGACCTACAGGTCATCAGGTGACCTACAGGTCATCAGGTGACTACAGGTCATCAGGTGACCTGCAGGTCATCAGGTGACTACAGGTCATCAGGTGACCTACAGGTTATCAGGTGACCTACAGCTCATCAGGTGACCTACAGGTCACCAGGTCATTTGAGGGCATAGTTGAACTGGTTGGAGAACTTGTCGTGTTTCTTCTGGTCACATTTCTTCATGGCTTCAGCGACTCTTCTCATGGAACTCCTACAACAACAACAACAACAACATCATCAACAACATCATCATCAACAACAATAACATCAACAACATCAACAACAACAACAACAACAACATCAACATCAACATCAACATCAACAACATCAACATCAACAACAACAACATCAACATCAACATCAACAACAACAACAACAACATCAACAACATCAACATCAACATCAACAACATCAACACTAACACTAACATCAACATCAACTTCAACAACAACATCAACATCATCATCAACAACATCAACTTCAACAACGACATCATCATCAACAACATCAACATCAACAACACTAACAACAACATCAACATCAACATCATCAACAACATCAACATCAACAACATCAACAACAACAACATCATCAACAACAACATCACCAACAACAACATCATCAACAACAACATCAACATCAACAACATCAACATCAACAACAACAACAACAACAACAACATCAACAACAACATCAACAACAACAACATCAACAACAACAACATCAACAACAACATCAACAACATCAACAACAACATCATCAACAACAACAACATCAACAACAACATCAACAACATCAACACTAACACTAACATCAACATCAACTTCAACAACAACATCAACATCATCATCAACAACATCAACAACACTAACAACAACAACAACATCAACATCATCATCAACATCAACAACATCAACAACAACATCATCAACAACAACATCACCAACAACAACAACATCATCAACAACAACATCAACAACATCAACAACATCAACAACAACAACATCAACAACAACATCAACAACAACAACATCATCAACAACAACATCAACAACAACAACATAAACAACAACAACATCATCAACAACAACATCAACAACAACAACATCAACAACAACATCAACAACATCAACATCAACAACAACAACATCAACAACAACAACATCAACATCAACAACATCAACATCAACAACAACAACATCATCAACAACAACATCAACATCAACAACAACAACAATAACACCAACACTAACAACAACAACAACAGGGTTCAGGTTAGAATCTACACATCAGTCATTAAACTAATAACAGGACAGATCTGTGTGTAACATCTTCCTTATTCCTTATAAACGAGTACAAACAGGTGTTTTATTAAACGTGTAACAACTTTTCAGAGTTTCGGGTCTTTCTGCCTGAATCCTCTGTCAGATTCCACTGACTGTAACATCAGCCGTAGTTTGGTACATTTAGGAGAGTGTGACCTACTTGTTGAAGACCTTCCTCTGCAGCCTGCAGCGAGACGTGTTGCTGCTCTGCTTCAGATCCTGCAGGTTGGGATATTTCATCTTCTTCTTCTTCTTCTTGCCCTTTTCGGCAGCTCTGTTAGAACCCAGGTCCTCCCCCGTCGCCGCCTCGATGTCCCTCATCAGCTCCACGTCCCTCCATTCTGCAGCAGAGACACCTGATCAGCCTCAGGTAAACACACCTGGATACATGAGATTACCTGAAGCAGATTATTATTAACTCATATGGCTTCACCTGTTAATGAATAGGAACCAGGAATAAGTTGAAAACAGTCAAATGATTTAATTTGACTTGCATTTGATCTACATTTTCTTGTGTAAATGTCATATTTTGTGGTCTGGACACAGAGATTAGTCCATCCTGAGTTTCTGTCGTGACGACGGATCTGATTTAGAGCTGAACTTCATGTTTAAACAGAAACTTCTTGTCACTGATCTGACTAAACTGGACCAGAAAGTCATTTTAATGAAGTAATTACAGCTGATAAAGTTAATGAGCTCATAGCTTTACACAGTGAGAGCAGTAAACAGTGTGGTTCAGCTCGTTTGGATCCGGTTCTGGTGTTAATGTAAAGTGTAATGTCATAATCGCGGCTGATAAAGTGAAGCAGCAGAGAAACGACGGCCTAAACGCAGACACTTCACCTTAATGACGACTGCTGTGGAATCACAGATAAAGCTGCTGTAATTAAACTGTGATGGTGATGAGGCTGAAGCTGTCAAACACTTTAATCAGCTGCCTGACCCCACTGACCACACACACACACACACACACACACACACACACACACACACACACACACACACACACACACACACACACACACACACACACA
>CM060464.1:5147500-5212500 GCA_030544235.1 Lepturacanthus savala
ACACACACACACACACACACAGACACACACACACACACACACACGATCCAGCAGAGACCGATTAAAACACTTCATATTACAATACTCATACTCAGTTAACCAGCCACTAACCAATTAACCAATTAACCAATTACAGGCTAATTATCACCATTAGAGACTGAAGTTAACACTGGGAATGATTCCATTTAAAACATCTGTCTGACCCGAATCTGACGCATGATTACACTCATGTGTTTAATTGAAACAGCAGCTGTTGACTGAAATCAATTATTGATCAGATCTGTTTGATTGTAGAAGATACAGAGAAAAGAATGGAGGAGAAGAAGTGAGGAGATAGTGAAGCTGAGAAATTTCAGACACCCCGCCCCACCCACCCACCACCACGGTGTCAGATGGTCTGTGTGGGTTTAATCCCGGCTGGTTTATTCTGCTCTGATCAATGACCTGGGAGTTAGAAGTGATCACCGAGCTGCAGGAAAACGCTGCCCTAACATCATCCTTCTCTCTCTCTTCTCCTTCTTTGTCTCTAATTCACCTTAATTTAGTCCTGATAGCATCGCGTGCTGTCGCCGCCTGGCAGAGCTGTAAGTCTCACAGCAGAATTAGTTTTCCTCCAGAAACATTTTGCTGACGGGGAGCGTGGTAAAATATGGCCTCTATTCCCCCACATGGCTGCATGGGGGCTGCTTTGCATTTTAACAGAGCTTTGGTTTATTTTCCAGGACACACACCAGGAGAAAATCACACAGTTCCCCCGAGGAGATAAAAACGGCTTCTTTAACTGGAACTCAAGATTTACCAGACAAATTAGAAGTGATGGTTTAAGTACAGCAGGGCCATGTGTCATTGTAATAGGAAAAAGACAAAAACAACTATTGGTAACTTTAACATTAAAAACAGGCCCAAAAAGAAATAAAGAGTTGTTTGAAAAAAGCAGAATAAGTAAAGCAGGGTGATGTGTTACTGTAATGGCTATGTTTACTCCAGATAAACAAACTGCTCCTTATAAAAGGGAAATAAGGAGTTCTGCAACTAAATAAAGATGAAATCAGTTAGAAGCTACAGTCAGGCCCATCTGTTATACAGAGCTAACCCTAACCCTAACCCTAGCTGCAACGGATGGTGTAGACACATCATTTATACTGACTTCAGTTACAGCAATACAATAATACTGTAATATACCTGTAACACACCTGTAATATACCTGTAACACACCTGTAACATACCTGTAATATACCTGTAACACACCTGTAATATACCTGTAATATACCTGTAACATACCTGTAATATACCTGTAATATACCTGTAACATACCGGTAATATACCTGTAACATACATGTAACATACCTGTAATATAACTTTAACATATCCGTAACATACCTGTAACACACCTGTAACATACCGGTAATATACCTTTAACATACCTGTAATATACCTGTAATATACCTTTAACACACCTGTAACATACATGTAATATAGCTGTGACATACGTGTACTATACCTGTAATATACCTTTAACATACTTGTAATATACCTTTAACATACCTGTAATATACCTGTAATATACCTTTAACATACTTGTAATATACCTTTAACATACCTGTAATATACCTGTAACACACCTGTTATATACCTTTAACATACCTGTAACACACCTGTAATATATCTGTAACATACATGTGACAAACCAGTAATACACCTGTAATATACCTGGATTATACCTGTAACACACCTGTAATATACCCGTAACACACCTGTAACACACCTGTAATATACCCGTAACACACCTGTAATATACCTGTAATATACCTGTAACACACCTGTAACACACCTGTAATATACCTGTAATATACCTGTAACACACCTGTAATATACCTGTAACACACCTGTAATATACCTGTAATATACCTGTAACACACCTGTAATATACCTGTAACACACCTGTAATATACATGTAATATACCTTTAACATACCTATAACACCCCTGTAATATACATGTAATATAGCTGTAACACACCTTTAACATACCTGTAATACACCTGTTCGATACCTGTAACACACCTGTAATATACCTTTAAAATACCTGTAACACACCTGTAATATACCTTTAAAATACCTGTAACACACCTGTCATATATAGTTAACATAGAAACTAAAACCCAAACAGCTGATCACAGGTCCAGAGTCTTTATGGTAGAACAGGAGGCAGAACCTGCAACTATCAGGCTCCTCTGCTGTTGAACCATCTTCCTGTTTCAGTCTGGGAGGCAGCACCTCCCGACATTAACAACAGGATCAAACCTTCCTCTGGTCCTCCCCTGACCCACTTCTGGTCCTAGTCTGGTCCTTCTCTAGTCCCCTTCTGGTCCTCCTCTTCATTAAGTGTCTGTCTGTTTCTCTAAGCAGGTTTTGCTGGTCTGCTGTAAGGGTCTCAGGTCAGAAGACCAGGGTCTAGCTGCTGTAGGGTCAGGGCTGGAGTCAGGTGGTAAAGGGGATCAGGTTTACTCCAGTCTGTGGTCAGAACTTTGAACCAGGTCTTGATAGTGGTCTACAGGTGTCTGCTTATTCAGCTCCTCCAGCTCTAGCCCCTCTAAAAAGCAGCCTTATACTTTATAAAACGATGTGAGGGCGCCGCCCCGGACAACTGCTCCCTGACTTCATTTGTCTCTTGGCAAGTTTGATGGTTCCGCGTTTAAAAACCCATTCAATCTTATAAACCAAAAATTAAATGTAGTGGACTGTGATGGGCACTCAGTGCATCTGCTATTTATATGCTAATGTACACTCAGCCTGCCAAGGTCTGGCAAATTATTACTGCACAGCCATAAGTCAGGTGTATGAGGGAGGGGAGGGGCCACACACACACACACACACACACACACGGACACACACACACACACACAAAATGAAAGGAGGAGGAAGTGAGAGCAGTAGAAGAAGAGAGAAGACAAGATGTCTCCATTGTCTCCACTGATAAGTTAATATAGTCCTCACCTGGAACACACACACACACACACACACACACACACACACACACACACACACACACACACAGACACACACACACACACACACACACAGAGAAATGTGTTGGGGGATTGTGAGAGTCTCTAATGTGCATCGTCTCATTTCCTTTAACAGAGCAGGTGAGAAACAGCTTTTAATGAACATTATACACAAACTCATATATAAACACAGTGAGGATTACACATTTTACACATTACACACACACACACACACACACACACACACACACACACACATGCGCGGGTGTAACTGAGGACATTATTCCTAAATGTCCTGAAAAACAAACCTTTATTTCTGCAGCAGATTTCATAAAGGTCTGAGCTGAGTTATTATCTGTAATAAAAACTAACAAAACGAAGAAAACGACAAGAAAAGAAAATATTCTTAGTTTTGTTGAGTATTTGTCTGTGTTTTACTTATTCTGGCCTTATTTAATATTACAACTATTACATATTATATGATATTTGATGCGATATAGTATAACAATATAATAAATCTATAGTAATATAACTATATAATAAATCTATAGTAATATAATATAACTATATAATAAATCTATAGTGATATAATAAATCTATAGTGATATAGTATAACTATAATAAATGTATAATGATATAATATAACTATATAATAAATCTATAGTAATATAACTATATAATAAATCTATAGTAATATAACTATATAATAAATGTAGTGATATAATATAATATAACTATATAATAAATGTATAGTGATATAATATAACTATATAATAAATGTATAGTGATATAATATAACTATATAATAAATGTATAGTGATATAATATAATATAACTATATAATAAATGTATAGTAATATAACTATATAATAATTCTATAATGATGATCACCTTTAATCTGGTTTTGGATTTCTAGATAAAGAACTAATTTGGATTATTATCGTCATGGTAACAATAAACGACTGATTGATTTCAACATATTTACTATCTAATTAGGCCTAAAGCTCCAGTGGAGTCTGATCTATTCAGGACTTGATTTGCCACATGTCGACTACCAGCTTGCTCTGCTTTTCATTCTATTCATGACCCCCTACAGAGGACCCCCTGGGACCAGCTGGGACCCCCTGGGACCCCTAATGAGAGAAGGTTCCATATCTTGTGGTGTGGGAGCCGTCATCTGTGCTGATGTAGAAGCTGACATCTTCATCCCTCTAACCCGCCCTGGCAGCTCTATTAGCAGCGTCTCAATCTGTGATCACAGCCCTCCTTATTATTCATCCTCACCTGCCGCCTCACGTTAACTCACATCCTGATAGTCCTGATAGGCCTGATTCCACCCTGGACCCGCCTCCAGACCCTCTAGAAGCCTGATGGGGCCTACAGGGACCACGGATATCAAACTGGTCCAGAGATTTAAAGGATAACAACCAAAACCACCCCCCTACCATGAGGATCACAGTGGATTCATCAGAGATGTAGACCCTGATGGACCAGACCCTGATGGACCAGACCCTGATGGACCGGACCCTGATGGACCAGACCCTGATGGACCGGAACCTGATGAACCAGAACCTGACACTAAGAGATTTACCATTGTTTCTCCACCATCTTTTTTCTGTCATTTAAGACACTTCAGGGGCTGGATCCTAGACTGGAACCTGGTCTCTGCAGGTTTTAACTAACCATCAGTCCAACTGACTCATACCAACAGCAGTGGTCTGAGTTCTGGGGTCTGGGTCTAGGGACTTGGGTCTAGGGTCTGGGGTCTATGGTCTAGGAACTGGGGTCTGGGGTCTATGGTCTGGGGTCTGGGGTCTGGGGTTTAGGGTCTAGGGATTGGGGTCTATGGTCTAGGGTCTGGGGATTGGGGTTTAGGGTCTGGGGACTGGGGTTTAGGGTCTAGGGTGTGAGTTCTGGGGTCTGGGTCTAGGGACTGGGGTCTAGGGTCTAGGGTCTAGGGACTGTGGACTGAGTCTTAGGGTCTAGGGTCTGGGGTTTAGGGTCTATGGTGTGAGGTCTCAGGTCTTTTTAAATCATTTTTTTAACCTTTTTGAATCATTCTCTAACCTTTTTGAACCATTTTAAACCTTTTTGAACCATTTTAAACCTTTTTGAACCATTTTAAACCTTTTTGAACCATTTTTTAACCTTTTTGAACCATTTTAAACCTTTTTGAACCGTTTTAAACCTTTTTGAACCATTTTTAAACCTTTTTAAACCTCATATTGTCGTGAATTCTCCACTCACAGCTTTTTCCTTTGGACTTTTATTCACCACATGCATCCCTACTCATCCTTCTTTACTCCATTAATGAAAAGATAACTGAGCAGCCAATTTGCTGAGGTGCAATAAATACAACAGCAAGACTGAACTTAATGCATAAAGAGAGTGAAATAGAGGCAAAGAGAGCGAGAAAAATACATATTTCTGCTGTAGGACAGAGAGACACATTCAGACAATGAATGAAACAGAGGGAAATAGAGGGATAGTGTTTCCTAGTTTATCTTCAGGGAGAAACAGGCGGCCACATTCATTGTGCTGTGATAAGATGGTTATCAGCAGTAAACAAGGCCCCGGCCTGTATGAATGGGCCCAGAGTGACTGATTCACTCTTAAAAACAGATATGTTCAAATAAGTCTGCATGTCTTATTCCTTCCTAAACACCAGCCCATGTTTTCAGCTCAGTCAACAGATGCAGATGGAATTATAGGGAATTCCCCGCTCGTCATTCTTCTAGAAAACTCCTTCGAACATACTCAGTCTTCTAGAAAACTCCTTCAAACATACTCAATCCTCCAGAAAACTCCTTCAAACACGCTCATTCTTCTAGAAAACTCCTTCAAACACACTCAGTCTTCCAGAAAACTCATTCAAACACACTCAGTCTTCTAGAAAACTCCTTTGAACACATTCAGTCTTCTAGAAAACTCTTTCAAACACACAGTCCTCCAGAAAACTCCTTCAAACACGCTCATTCTTCTAGAAAACTCCTTCAAACATACTCAATCTTCTAGAAAACTCCTTCAAACATACTCAGTCTTCTAGAAAACTCCTTCAAACAAACTCAATCCTCCAGAAAACTCCTTTCAACACACTCAGTCTTCTAGAAAACTCCTTCGAACACACTCAGTCTTCTAGAAAACTCCTTCAAACACGCTCAGTCTTCTAGAAAACTCCTTTCAACACATTCAGTCTTCTAGAAAACTCCTTCAAACACACTCAGTCTTCTAGAAAACTCCTTTCAACACATTCAGTCTTCTAGAAAACTCCTTCAAACATACTCAGTCTTCTAGAAAACTCCTTCAAACACACTCAATCCTCCAGAAAACTCCTTCAAACACGCTCAGTCTTCTAGAAAACTCCTTCAAACACACTCAGTCTTCTAGAAAACTCCTTCAAACATACTCAGTCTTCTAGAAAACTCCTTTCAACACATTCAGTCTTCTAGAAAACTCCTTCAAACATACTCAGTCTTCTAGAAAACTCCTTCAAACACACTCAATCCTCCAGAAAACTCCTTCAAACACGCTCAGTCTTCTAGAAAACTCCTTCAAACACGCTCAGTCTTCTAGAAAACTCCTTCAAACATACTCAGTCTTCTAGAAAACTCCTTCAAACACACTCAATCCTCCAGAAAACTCCTTCAAACACGCTCAGTCTTCTAGAAAACTCCTTCAAACACACTCAGTCTTCTAGAAAACTCCTTCAAACAAACTCAGTCTTCTAGAAAACTCCTTCAAACACGCTCAGTCTTCTAGAAAACTCCTTTCAACACATTCAGTCTTCTAGAAAACTCCTTCAAACACACTCAATCCTCCAGAAAACTCCTTCAAACACGCTCAGTCTTCTAGAAAACTCCTTCAAACACACTCAATCCTCCAGAAAACTCCTTCAAACACGCTCAGTCTTCTAGAAAACTCCTTCAAACACACTCAGTCTTCTAGAAAACTCCTTCAAACACACTCAAACCTCCAGAAAACTCCTTCAAACACACTCAGTCTTCTAGAAAACTCCTTCAAACACACTCAGTCTTCTAGAAAACTCCTTCAAACATACTCAGTCTTCTAGAAAACTCCTTTCAACACATTCAGTCTTCTAGAAAACTCCTTCAAACACGCTCAGTCTTCTAGAAAACTCCTTCAAACACACTCAGTCTTCTAGAAAACTCCTTCAAACACACTCAAACCTCCAGAAAACTCCTTCAAACATACTCAGTCTTCTAGAAAACTCCTTCGAACACACTCAGTCTTCTAGAAAACTCCTTCAAACAAACTCAGTCTTCAAGAAAACTCTTTTGAACACATTCAGTCTTCTAGAAAACTCCTTCAAACACACTCAATCCTCCAGAAAACTCCTTCAAACACGCTCAGTCTTCTAGAAAACTCCTTCAAACACACTCAGTCTTCTAGAAAACTCCTTAGAACACACTCAGTCTTCGAGAAAACTTCTTTAAATACACCCAGTCTTCCAGAAAACACCTTCAGACACACTCATTCTTCTAGAAAACTCCTTCAAACACATTCAGTCTTCTAGAAAACTCCTTCAAACACACTCAGAACTGCTGAGTTTTATTTAGTCAGAGACCTTGTGGTTTCACCAACGTCTGGACAGACGTTTCTAGAGCTTTCTCCATCCTTGCTACCACCTCTTCTCACAACCCAACTGCTGCATCAGGAGGCACCTGATCCTCAACAGGCTCCGCCCACCAGGCTTCTGCCAGCTTGGAAGTTAGGAAATGAGGTATATCACATATCACTTTTTTTCCTGTTCCTGAGACTCCTTCATACATCAGGGATGCAGCATGTGTTTGGAGCTCATCAGTATTGAAGACTAAAGGTTTTTATTATGACACCACGGCTGAACCGACCAATCACAGCTTCAGGTTGGTGTCAGTGGTTCCGTGACGTAGCTACAGATACAGAAGTAGAAACTGTTCAGCCACTCACAGACCAGCTCTAAAAACTACCAAACCAGCATCTGAACTCAGACCACCAACAGATTAAAGTCTCACAAACCTTCAACATCAAACTGTTCAGATTCTAAAAGGGAAGGTGTGTGTTTTCCATGAAGAGCCTCCTTTCTCCTCCTGCTCCTCCTCCTGTTATAGAGGATCCCGAGGAGACAGAAACCAATCGTGTGGAGTGTCAGCGGCCGATAGAGAAGCAGCCGGTAATGGAAGCCTTTTAAGGCTAAAAAGGAAAAGCTAATTATGATAAAGGGGCTGTAAGTTGTGTGGTTATCACAGCGCTGGGCCTGCTGGTGCAGCCGACTGGTCCCTGACAGCGATAACCAGGCAGAGCTGGACGCCTGCTGCTCTGTCACTGTCAGTCCGCCACCACGCTGCACCACGCTGCCTCCATGCTGCCACCACTACGCTGCTGCCACCACCACTACTATGCTGCCACCACCATGCTGCACCACGCTGCCTCCATGCTGCCTCCATGCTGCCACCACCACCACCACCATGCTGCCACCACTACGCTGCCGACATGCTGCCACAACCATTACGCCGCCACCACCACTACGTCGCCACCACCACTACGCCACCACCACTACTATGCTGCCGCCACCACTATGCTGCCGCCACCACTATGCTGCCGCCACCACTATGCTGCCGCCACCACTATGCTGCCACCACGCTGCAGGTTTTATTTATTATTATTATTTATTATGATTACTTAATATTATTATTATTATTGATAGTAGTAGTATTACTATTATTATTCCTTTAATTAATAATTAGGAGACAGATCCTATCGATACTGTATTTAATGGTTAGTGGAGGGATAGGAAGGAAAAATAGAGAAAATGGAAAACAAGGAAAGAAGAAGAAGAAAAAAGGAAAAAGAGGAAAATAGGATGGATTTTATTCTGTTTATTTATTGTTGTTATTTATTGCTTCCTGTTTTCATCTGCCCTTTTATTTATCTATTTATTATGTTTCTTTATTTTACTTTTATTTTTACACTCACCACTGTTCATCAGACATGAAGTGGTTGAATCAAGCTGGATCCTCTGTAATGTCTCAACATCTGCTGCAATGCTGCCATCTGCTGGACAAACGCTGCAGCAACATCTGGACAAAAGCTGCAGCAACATCTGGACACAGGCTGCAGCAACATCTGGAAACACACTGCGGGAACCATGCTGTAGCATTTCCAGATGTTTTCTTGTTTGTCAGACTGTGAGATGTTGACTGACCACTCTGACTAGATGTTTCCAGATGTTAATTAACCACTCTGACTAGATGTGTCCAGATGTTGACTCACCACTCTGACTAGATGTGTCCAGATGTTAATTGTGTCCAGATGTTAATTAACCACTCTGACTAGATGTGACCAGATGTTAATTGTGTCCAGATGTTAATTAACCACTCTGACTAGATGTTTCCAGATGTTGACTCACCACTCTGACTAGATGTGTCCAGATGTTAATTGTGTCCAGATGTTAATTAACCACTCTGACTAGATGTGACCAGATGTTAATTGTGTCCAGATGTTAATTAACCACTCTGACTAGATGTGTCCAGATGTTAATTAACCACTCTGACTAGATATTTCCAGATGTTAATTAACCACTCTGACTAGATGTTTCCAGATGTTAATTAACCACTCTGACTAGATGTTTCCAGATGTTAATTGTGTCCAGATGTTAATTAACCACTCTGACTAGATGTGACCAGATGTTAATTGTGTCCAGATGTTAAATTAACCACTCTGACTAGATGTTTCCAGATGTTGACTCACCACTCTGACTAGATGTGTCCAGATGTTAATTGTGTCCAGATGTTAATTAACCACTCTGACTAGATGTGACCAGATGTTAATTGTGTCCAGATGTTAATTAACCACTCTGACTAGATGTGTCCAGATGTTAATTAACCACTCTGACTAGATATTTCCAGATGTTAATTAACCACTCTGACTAGATGTTTCCAGATGTTAATTAACCACTCTGACTATATGTGTCCAGATGTTAATTAACCACTCTGACTAGATGTTTCCAGATGTTAATTAACCACTCTGACTAGATGTTTCCAGATGTTAATTAACCACTCTGACTAGATATTTCCAGATGTTAATTAACCACTCTGACTAGATGTGTCCAGATGTTAATTAACCACTCTGACTAGATATTTCCAGATGTTAATTAACCACTCTGACTAGATGTTTCCAGATGTTAATTAACCACTCTGACTAGATATTTCCAGATGTTAATTAACCACTCTGACTAGATGTGTCCAGATGTTGACTCACCACTCTGACTAGATATGTCCAGATGTTGACTCACCACTCTGACTAGATATGTCCAGATGTTGACTCACCACTCTGACTAGATATGTCCAGATGTTGACTCACCCCTGTCTGGCTCCAGATGTGCAGCTCGTCGTGTTTCTGCAGCGAAGCGTTTAAACTGGTTTTCAGCCTCACAGCTCGACTCAGCAGCTGCTGATCTCCTGATCTGCTGAAAAGCTGCAGACAAAAGCTGTTTCAGTTCAATTTTAAATTCAGTGAGTTCAGTTTTAAAGTGGCTTTGCTAGTTTTAGTCAGTTTTTATTTTTAAATGATTAGTTTTATTTGAGTTATTTTGCATTTTATTTGTTTTGTTGTATAATAATTAAATAGTATAATAATGGTTAAATAATGTTATAATAATTAAATATTATAATAATAGTTAAATAATGTTATAATCATTAAATAGTATAATAGTAACATGCAGTGAGCACCAACCTGCACCCAACGCTGGACCAGCCGGACTTTAGTTGTTATCAGTCGGTGCAGCTCCTTCACTGTAGAAATCACTGCCTCATTATCCTCTGTCTCCTGGATATGGAAACCTGAGAGGACAAGATTCACACCCTGAGGACAAGATTCACACCCTGAGGACAAGATTCACACCCTGAGGACACATTCACACACTGAAGACAAGATTCACACACTGAGGACAAGATTCACACCCTGAAGACAAGATTCACACCCTGAGGACACGATTCACACCCTGAAGACAAGATTCACACCCTGAAGACAAGATTCACACACTGAGGACATGATTCACACCCTGAAGACAAGATTCACACCCTGAAGACAAGATTCACACACTGAGGACATGATTCACACACTGATGACACATTCACATACTGAAAACATGATTCACACCCTGAAGACAAGATTCACACCCTGAGGACAAGATTCACACCTTGAAGACAGGATTCACACACTGAGAAAAAGATTCACACACTGGGGACAAGATTCACACCCTGAGGAGAAGATTTGCACACTGAAGACAAGATTCACACCCTGAGGACACATTCACACCCTGAGTACAAGATTCACACACTGAAAACATGATTCACACCCTGAAGACAAGATTCACACCCTGAGGACACATTCACATACTGAAAACATGATTCACACCCTGAAGACAAGATTCACACACTGACGACACATTCACACCCTGAGGACATGATTCACACCCTGGTTACAGGTAGTAAACCAGTACTAACAGGAGTTGAACCCACCAGAACTGAGGTCCAGGTTCAGGTTATATTGATGAGAAATGAGGCCAGAGTTCCGAATAAATGAGTCTTCATCAAGTTGCTGCTCCTCCTGCTCCTCCTCCTGCTGCTCCTCCTGCTCCTCCTCCTGCTCCTTCTCCTGCTCCTCCTCCTCCTCCTCCTGCTCCTCCTCCTGCTGCTCCTCCTGCTCCTTCTCCTGCTCCTTCTCCTGCTCCTTCTCCTGCTCCTCCTCCTCCTGCTCCTCCTCCTGCTGCTCCTCCTGCTCCTGCTCCTCCTCTTTGCTGCAGCAGGGCTGATCATCAGAGTGTGTGAGGTCAAACTTTGGGAGCAGCAGCTTCATGCAGGATTCCATCTCCATCAGAGTGGATGTGATTTCAGGTTCAGCCTCTGTTCAAACCAACAAATCTCTGATGATCACCATGTTTTTATCTCCAGGATCAACCACTTCCTTTTAGATTTGCTTTTCCACTTAAATTAATATTAAATTATCCTCTGCTTTGTCAGCGGCGGCTACACAATCAACACGTTTACAGGTTCTTTCCTGCATGTTACAATTAGCCTGTAAAGATGCTATCTTCTTATATGTGGTACAGTGTGTGTGTGTGTGTGTGTGTGTGTGTGTGTGTGATTTACCGTCCATCTCTCTTCTGGCAGCCTCCACTCTCTCCTGGTACATCCTCTCCCTCCTCCTCTGGTTCTCCTCCTGTGTCCTCCTCTCTGTTGCTGTCCTGGCTTCAGCATCCTGGAAGTCCACCTGAAGACAAGGTAAACAACAGGTCAACACCTGGACAAACCACTTCATTCCTACCAGAGACAACATGGCGGCGGCGTGATGATGTCACAGCACCGATCACACGTCCTTCACCTTCTTGACCTGCTGCAGGAAGTGGAAGCCCAGAGCCAGCTTCCGATAGGCTGAGCCGTACGACCGATGCCACGCCTCCACCGCCCTGACCGCCGCCCACCGCAGCCTCCTGGACACCTCCTTAGGAGGAGGGAGGGGCTGACCTGAGTCTGTCTCTACTGTCAGCTCCAGGAACTCCTGGGGGGGGGGAGGAGGAGGAGGAGGAGGAGGAGGAGGAGGAGGAGGAAGAGGAAGAGGAGGAGGGGGGGGGGGAGGAAGAGGAAGAGGAGGAGAGAGAAGCAATCACTGTGTGAAGTTATGAATAAAACATTATATGATGATGATGATTATGATGATGATGAAAGTGATGAAGATGATGATGAAGAGGATGATGATGATGATGATGATGATGATGATGAAAGTGATGAAGGTGATGATGATGAAGGTGATGGTGATGATGATGATGATGAAGGTGATGATGATGATGATGATGATGAAGGTGATGATGATGAAGATGATGATGATGATGAAAGTGATGAAGGTGATGTTGATCATAATCGTGACGATGAAGGTGAAGATGAAGGTGATAATGAAGATGATGAAGATGAAAAGGATGAAGATGAAGGTGATGATGAAGGTGAAGATGATGATGAAGAAGGTGATAATGATGAAGATGAAGGTGATGATGAAGGTGATGATGATGAAGGTGAAGATGAAAATGATGAAGGTCATGATGATGAAGATGAAGGTGATGATGAAGGTGATGAAGATGAAGGTGATTATGAAGGTGAAGGTGAAGATGATGATGATGATGATGAAGGTGATAATGATGAAGATGAAAATGCTGAAGATGAAGGTGATAATGATGAAGATGAAAATGCTGAGGATGAAGGTGATGATGAAGGTGATGAAGATGAAGGTGATGATGATAATGATGAAGATAAAGGTGATGATGATGAAGATGGAGGTGATAATGATGAAGGTGATGATGTAGATGATGAAGATGAAGGTGATGATGATAATGATGATGAAGATGAAGGTGATGATGATGATGAAGATAAAGGTGATGATGATGAAGGTGATGATGTAGGTGATGATGATGAAGGTGATGAAGATGATGATGATGATGATGAAGGTGATAATGATGAAGATGAAGGTGATGATGATAATGATGATGAAGATGAAGGTGATGAAGATGAAGGTGATGAAGATGAAGGTGATGATGATAATGATGAAGATGAAGGTGATGAAGATGAAGGTGACAGTACCTGGAAGTTGTCCACCAGCAGCGTTCTGAAGTGATGGGACCTGGAGAAGATCTCGCTGATGATCTGGAAGGCTGACAGGCGGATCTGTGCATGTTCCTGGTGAAGTTGTGACATCAGAAGGTGGTAGATGTGGTCGATGAGGTCATTGGATGCTCTGATAGGACACACACACCAATCATTATTATTGATTATTAATTATTAATTAATATCGTTAACATAAACCACCTGCTGCTGCTGCTGGAACAACATTTACAACCATCTCTACACTGGGAATCAGCAGCCTGAAAATTAAAATATGACCTGAGACCTGGAGATAGACCTGTAGGTAGACCTGTAGGTAGACCTGTAGAGAGACCTGTAGGTCCACCTGCAGGTAGACCTGTAGGTAGACCTGTAGAGAGACCTGTAGAGAGACCTGTAGAGGGACATGTAGGTAGACCTGTAGAAGACCTGTAGGTAGACCTGTCGGTAGACTTGTAGGGGGACCTGTAGGTAGCCCTGTAGGTAGACCTGCAGGTAGACCTGTAGGTAGACCTGCAGATAGACTTGTAGGGGGATCTGTAGGTAGACCTGTAGGTAGACCTGCAGGTAAACCTGTAGGTAGACCTGCAGGTAGACTTGTAGGGGGACCTACTTGCAGATCTTCTTGATCTCCTTCAATCGGTCCTGGTTGAGCTGTTGCTGTCCAGATGTTGTCAGTTCCTCCACCAGTTCTGACAGCCGGTCTCTCTGATCCAGATCCATGACCACATCCACCAGCACCTGTAGGAGAGAAAGAATCACCTCGTTATCTAGTCCAGTTAATTATCCAGTTAATTATCCAGTTAATTATCCAGTGCAGATACAACATAAATACTCCAGAGAACAGGGTGGGACAGAGGAAGGAGACATCATACTACTACTACTACTACTATTACTACTACTACTATTACTACTGCTACTATTACTACTACTACTACTACTGCTACTATTACTACTACTACTACTATTATTACTACTACTACTACTACTACTACTACTACTATTATTACTACTACTACTACTGCTACTATTACTACTACTACTACTACTACTACTACTACTGCTGCTACTGCTACTACTAATACTACTACTGCTACTATTACTACTGCTGCTACTGCTACTATTACTACTGCTACTACTAATACTGCTACTACTACGATTACTACTACTACTACTGCTACTGCTACTGCTACTATTACTACTGCTACTACTAATACTACTACTGCTACTGCTACTATTACTACTACTGCTACTACTACTATTGCTGCTACTGCTACTACTACTACTACTATTACTACTACTACTACTACTGCTCCTACTATTACTAATACTACTATTAATACTCTCTGAGCTGGATGGATAACACTGATCTCTATGAGCAGCAGTATGAGTGAATACTACTACTATATACTACTACTATTATTACTACTAATACTACTACAAATACTATTAATACTACTACTATTACTACTAATACTCTCCGAGCTGGATGGATAACACTGATATCTATGAGCACAAGACATTGGGGAAAAGGACAATAACATATGATGACTGATAAATGACTGCTGCTACTACTATTAATACTACTATTAATACTACTACTACTACTACTGCTGCTGCTACTAATACTTCTACTACTGCTACTAATACTGCTACTACTGCTACTACTACTACTAATAATAATACTGCTACTACTAGTGCTACTACTACTACTACTACTACTAAAAATAATAATAATAATAATACTGCTACTACTACTACTACTGCTACTACTAATACTGCTAACACTACTACTACTGCTAATAATAATACTACTACTAGTAGTACTACTACTACTCTATGATCATACTACAGATGGTTTTACTCACCACCAGCAGCTCTGCTCTTGTTGTGAAACATCAACGTTAAACCTCCAGCTGTTAGCTGCTAGCTGCTAACTGCTAACTGTTAGCTACTAGATCATGTCTGTATAATAAGAACTTAGGGTTTGGTGTTATAACACATACATATGCTAGATGTGAGCTGTTAACTGTTAGCTCATAGCTGCTAGCTGTGAGTCGTTCATTGCTGCTACTGTTTTGTCTTGTTTATACTGAAATGATTGAATTTCCGTTCGCAGCGTGCATTTCCGGTTGACTCTTCAGAATAAAAGCGCCTCAAAAGCAACATTGTTGTGATGACGCCATAGTCTGCAGTCACGTGACGCGTATAATTAAACTGTCTAAACATATGCAAATATTAAAGTAAAAAATAAAATAAATATAATTTATTATAAGAAAAAGTAATTTATTTCATTTTGTTGATTATGTTACTTTATACCATCATCATTATATATATGAATATATGTATAATACATTTATTATTCTTTATATCAACATTATAAAATATATATTTACTATACTTCATCAACACTAGAAACACTATATGATATTAACTATGTCTATCAACATTATATATAAGAAAACATCTGCCCTATGTAAAGAAATAACAAAAACAGGACATTAACAGGACAACAGCATTTAAATCACTTTATTTTTAATTATTTACACAAAGAAAATAAAACAACTTTCAAAGGTCAATAATTACATGGTGATGCCCCTGGGTTGTCTGTAGTCTATAGTCTGTCTGTAGTCTGTAGTCTGTCTGTATTCTGTCTATAGTCTGTATTCTGTCTGTATTCTGTCTGTATTCTATAGTCTGTAGTCTAGTTTATATTCTGTCTGTAGTCTGTCTGTAGTCTGTATTCTGTCTGTAGTCTGTCTGTAGTCTGTATTCTGTCTGTATTCTGTCTGTAGTCTAGACCATCTTAATTTTGACCTGCAGTTCATCTACTAGATCAATGATCTCAGTGAAGTAGCTGTTGTCGTCTCCCAGGATTAGGTCTGACTGGACCAGGTCCTGGTACTGGACTCGGAGGGACCCCAGAGAGTCCAGCAGAGACCTGTGTGAGCGGTACTGGTCCAAACACACCGGAGCCATGGCCAGCAGAGTCCGCAGGGCCTGCAGAGGACAGTACCAGGTTTTACTACGGTCCGGGGACCTCAGGGACATTTGAACGCTAATGCTAATGCTAACACTAACAGGTTCACAGCAGAAACAGGAAGAACCACATCGGTCCTCTTCCTCTTTTATCTTTAATATGAAACAATAACCCGGTAATGATGGAGCAGAAGAACTCGCTAAGTCTCCTTTCTAGTCTTGGATGACCTGGGGATCCTAGGGGATCCTGGGAATCTTGACGATCCTGTGACCCACCTTCTCTCTGCTGTCATGATCAGAGGAATCCAGCAGATCTGGGACCAGGTTGCACCAGTCCTGGTCCTGCAGCTGGTCCTGAAGGTCCACCTCAGAGTACTGACGAACACGCTCCTCATGGACCACATCCCCCTCTAGACCCAGACCTGTCTGAGAGATCAACTCCTGGAGGAGAAGGAGGATGAGAGGAGGAGGTCAGCTCCTCCTGTCTGGTCCTCCACCTTCTGACCTCAGTGTTTCTTACCTTCTCAGTGATGATGTCATACAACATGGCCGCCACTCGCGTCCTCGCAGCTCCATCGTGTCTGAACAGCTGATTCAGGACCTGTAGCCCCCCCCCAGACAGGAAGTGTCGCTGGGCCAGGGGGAAGTGACGTAAGAGGGACGCCACCGCAAACAAGACCTGACAGGGCAAAGGTCACAGGTCAGAGGTCACGCGACACAGGTCACATGACCACTGATGCCTGGACCAGGAGGAAGACATGTTTACAGCCTAACATGTTGACACCTTCTTCTTGACGCTGGGGGCCCGTGTGGTAGCAAGGACAGGTAACAGTGTCTGCAGGGCTCCGCCCTCCACGGCTTTCACCTGGACAGCTGGGTTACTGCAGGACAGGAAACAGGAAACAGCTGATGATCCAACGGCAGAGAAACAGCATCATCACCTCACACCTGCTGCTGATGCATTCTGGGTAACAAGGATCCATCCTCCACATTTAGGAAAGATGGACAATAGAAATGACTGCTACTATCTACCTGTACTACAGGTGTTATATCGCTATCTACCTGTGCTACAGGTGTTATATCGCTATCTACCCATGCTACAGGTGTTATATCACTATCTACCTGTGCTACAGGTGTTCTATCGCTATCTACCTGTGCTACAGGTGTTATATCGCTATCTACCTGTGCTACAGGTGTTATATCAGTCTCTACCTGTGCTACAGGTGTTCTATCGCTATCTACCTGTGCTACAGGTGTTACATCGCTATCTACCTGTGCTACAGGTGTTACATCGCTATCTACCTGTGCTACAGGTGTTATATCGCTATCTACCTGTGCTACAGGTGTTATATCGCTATCTACCTGTGCTACAGGTGTTATATCAGGCTCTACCTGTGCTACAGGTGTTCTATTGCTATCTACCTGTGCTACAGGTGTTACATCGCTATCTACCTGTGCTACAGGTGTTATATAGCTATCTACCTGTGCTACAGGTGTTATATCGCTATCTACCTGTGCTACAGGTGTTTGTACCTGGACAGAGCAGAACCCAGCACGAAGGCAGAACTCTCCTGTAATCTGAAGTCAGAACTGTTCAGACCTTCCAGAATGAGCTGAAGACCCCCCATCACACACAAGGTCTGAGCATTATCCACCTAGCACACACACACACACACACACACTTAGAAACCTGTCTCCACATACATATATTATATTGTGTGTGTGTGGTCACCTGGTGAACCAGGTACTCCAGCTCCAACAGGATGCTCAGCTTCTGCTGCAGAGTGGAGCTGCTGCTGTTGAACTGATCCAGTAGACGCCTCATAATCTGGACATCAGCACATGCCAGGACACAGCAGGACACGCCAGGACACAGCAGGACACGCCAGGACACGCCAGGACACAGCAGGACACGCCAGGGTTAGACACTTTACTAATGACATTTGATTCCCAGCTGTGTTCTGTTAAGATGACTAAAGGACAGATGTTGGAGGGATGTACCTGAACATCTGTCTCCACCTGCAGGTCCAGCTGAGCCATGTCTCTCTTTAACTCCTCCAGAGGACGGAACTTAGAGGACACTAGGTCCTACAAACACACAGCAAGGAGAGGACACCTGAGTTCAACACACCTGTTAACGCCTGTGTGTGTGTGTGTGTGTGTTAACACCTGCTGGTCTTTGTCTGCAGGGTTCAGGTCCTGCTTGATCTTCTTCAAGGCCTGTTTCAGCTCCTCAGGACTGAAGGTGGACTCTCTGTCCTCCCTGGAAACAACATTTAAACAAAATTCTTGGACCAGGAGCCTGGGACCGGTCTATAATATGGGACCAGTCTATAATATGGGACCAGTCTATAATATGGGACCGGTCTAAAGTATGGGACCGATCTAAAATGGTTGTGGCTGGTTCTGACCCATGAGTCCAGTATTTCAGTTGTTCTTCTCCCAGTCTCACCTCCCTCTGACCGGTCTGGAGATTCAGTCTCACATTGGATCCAGCTGGAACCGCCTGACCTGCAAACAAACAAACAAACAAACAAACAAACATAAATCCAACAATGAGCCGTTTGATCCAGCGGGTTTCATGTCGTCCTGTCTACAGACATCACCTGGTTTCAGGGTCTGCCACTCGTTGGTTGGCTGAACCACCTCCAAGTCTCCTTCATCTTCATCAGCCTCCTGGTCTTCATCAGATCCTGGACCGTCCACCAGAGTCAGACCAGATCCAGTCTGCAGACAGGGAGACAATCAATAATCAGTAATCCCATCAATAGAAACAAGATACAGATACAGATATACAACTAGTCCCCCACAGATTCCCAGACCCCCAGAGTCCCCCACAGACCCCCAGAGTCCCCCACAGACCCCTAGAGACCCCCAGAGACTCCGTGTCCATCCTCCATCATAAATAAACTCACCTTCTGACTCAGTTTGCTGCTGATGAAACAGCAACAGAGCAGCAGGAGGACTGATGGTGTCCTGGAGGACATGAGGCTGAAAAACAGAGGAAAACAGAGAAGAACTGTTAATATTAATGTTACTGTTAATATTAATGTTAATGTTACTGTTAATATTAATGTTACCATTAACGTTAATGTTACTGTTAATATTAATGTTATTGTTAATGTTACTATTAACATTAATGTTAACATTAACGTTACTGCTACTGGTGACGTAACGTTACCATCATGTTACCGTGGTAACCAGGTAACCGGTTCGCGGTAACTGCTGCGTCCCGGTAACTACCGTAACGTACCGTCACTCAGCAGCAGCGGAGGTCAAAGGTCAGGGGGTAACTCACAGTGCTTATTCCCGCGTCGTCCCGCACCGGTTCGTGAGTATTTCTAGAAGCTAACCCGCTAGCCATGCTGCTAACAGCTGACTCTGCTGCGTCCTCATTGGTCCACGTGGCCGTCTCTTCTTCTTCTGTGGTTTTTTGACAACACGCTGCTGCCCCCTGCTGGCGGAGAGATTCATTACACACACACACGTGTGTGTGTGTGTGTGTGTGTGTGTGTGTGTGTGTGTGTGTGTGTGTCAGTATAAAGCAGTCAGAATATTCTATTAGTCATATTTTTGTTCATATTTTTTTATTACAATTTATTTTTTTATACATCTGATAATAAACAAAGAAAAGAAAATAACAAAGAAGAGAAATAATAAAACACTGAAACAATGACAGATGCATCAGTTACTGCTGAGAACACTGGTTCTCCAGAGTTCTGTTGGACCCAACATGGATCATCTCCACCGGCTTCTGCTGCTGCTTCCTCCGATTATAATGCTGCTCACTTTGCTGCTGCTGATGCTTCTTCCGATTATTATGCTGCTCACTCTGCTGCTGCTGCTGATGATGATCACTCTGTTGCTGCTGCTGATGATGATGATCACTCTGCTGCTGCTCACTCTGCTGCTGCTGCTCAGTCTGATGTTGCTGATGCTGATGATGATCACTCTGCTGCTGCTCAGTCTGACGTTGCTGCTGCTGCTGCCAATCAGCCGCCAGAGAGCTGAACAGACAACACACACTATCAGAAACAATAGAAGTAACACACTGATCTCTGACCCCCGTTCACACCCTGACCTCTGACCTGGGGTCTGGAACAGCATTCTCGTCTCCACTGATCTTCAGGCTCTTGACAGCAGGTTCTACATGTGAAACCAGAAGATCTGAGATGAGTTTCCTTCATGTTTAGATAAATACTTTATACACTGAGTCCGTTTATTCAATTAAGTTCAGGCATAACAACACAGCCTACATCAAAGACATGAGATTAATACTAATGTCAGTCATTCACATAATTAAACCAGTACATAAATAATCTCTACAACAGACAGATACAGACAGACCTGTCTGGTCCTCGTCCAGGTCTGGGTCCTGGTCTGGGTCCTGTTGTGGGTCCTGGTCTGGGTCCAGTTGTGGGTCCTGGTCTGGGTCCTGGTTGCTGCTGACAGGAAGTTTCTCTTTCTTTCTCTTGTGGATCAGAGTGTTTTTAGCCTCTAAGAAACAAAAATTAAACGTTGAAACAGATTCTAACCATCATCATCTGAGAGAGAGACAGGTAGACAGACAGGTAGACATAGACAGATACAGACAGACAGGTAGACAGACAGACAGGTAGACATATAGACAGATACAGACAGACAGACAGACAGACAGGTAGACAGACGCAGACAGACATATAGACAGATACAGACAGGCAGGTAGACAGGTAGACATATAGACAGATACAGACAGGCAGGTAGACAGGTAGACATATAGACAGATACAGACAGACAGGTAGACAGACAGACAGATACAGACAGACATATAGACAGACAGACAGATAGACATATAGACAGACAGATAGACATATAGACAGATACAGACAGGTAGACAGACAGACAGACAGAGACAGGTAGACATATAGACAGACACAGACAGACATATAGACAGACAGATACAGACAGGAGACATATAGACAGATACAGACATAGACAGACAGATAGACAGACAGATACAGACAGGAGACATATAGACAGATACAGACATAGACAGACAGACAGGTAGACAGACAGGTACAGACAGGTAGACAGACAGACAGACAGGTACAGGCAGGTAGACAGACAGACAGGTAGACAGACAGACACATACAGACAGGCAGGTAGACAGACAGACAGGTAGACAGACAGACAGACAGGTGTACCTTTAGGTTCATATTTATTCTGCAGCTCCTCTACTCTCAGCTGCAGTTTGATCTTATCGCTCTGAGCCTGGAAAACAACACAAATATTTACAGATGTTCAGTCCAGATGTTACAGAAACTGGTTCAACATCATCAAACATCTGCAGCAGCTGCAGCTTCTCCTCCTTCCTGCTTCAGATGCTCCTCCAGACACATCATGATATACAATAGATATATACTAAATAACATCAGTCCACTGTGAATAACCACATGAATCCAGGGTGTTATTCTAGTTTTAATGCAGTAGACTGTAGATGTACCAGTGTCCAGCCTCCTGACCTGATGGTTGTGATGTTATTTACACCAGTGGACGTCGTCATGTTACTCACCTGTTTGTGGAGCCTTTCAGCTGTGAAGAGTTTCCTCTCCAGCTCCAGAGATCTCTGACTCTCTGACAGAGACTTCATCCTCTGGAGGGAAAGTTCATCCCCCAGCCGCTCTGCATCCTTACTGCGTACAAATACACACAGATACACACAGATATACACATAAATACACACAGATATACACAAATACACACATATGCACATAAATACACAGAGAAATACAGGACTTATTGTTCAGACATATTTGTGACTTTGTGATGTCATAAAATGATGAAGCAGCTGAGCTCACACAGTGTTACTGAGCTTCATCTTCAACAGGTCAGTGTAGTAGGTTTCATCTGAACTACTGATGCTGTCTGATGAGGGAGGAAGGCTGGACGGCTGCTGGGACTTGACCACCATCTACACACACATGTTACAACACACACACACGTGTTACAATACACACGTTATAATACAATACACACACACGTGTTATAATACAATAGACACACGTGTTATAATACAATACACACATTATAATAGTATATATAAGTAGTATAATAATAATATGTATCATATGTTCATGCATCATCATGCATGCAATACATGTTCATCATGTATCGCGTGTTCATCATGTATCACGTGTTCATCATGTGTCGTATGTTCATCATGTATCGTATGTTCATCATGTATGATGTGTTCATCATGTATCGTATGTTTATCATGTATGACATTTTCATCATGTGTCATATGTTCATCATATATGACATGTTCATCATGTATGACATGTTCACCATGTGTCGTATGTTCATCATGTATGACGTGTTCATCATGTGTCATATGTTCATCATATGATATGTTCATCATATGACATGTTCATCATGTATGACATGTTCACCATGTGTCGTATGTTCATCATATATGACATGTTCATCATGTATGACATGTTCATCATATATGACATGTTCATCATGTATGACATGTTCATCATATATGACATGTTCATCATGTGTCGTATGTTCATCACGTATGACGTGTTCATCATGTATGACATGTTCATCATGTATGACATGTTCATCATGTATGACATGTTCATCATGTGTCGTATGTTCATCATGTATGACGTGTTCATCATGTGTCGTATGTTCATCATGTATCGTATGTTCATCATGTATGATGTGTTCATCATGTATCGTATGTTTATCATGTATGACATTTTCATCATGTGTCATATGTTCATCATATATGACATGTTCATCATGTATGACATGTTCACCATGTGTCGTATGTTCATCATGTATGACGTGTTCATCATGTGTCATATGTTCATCATATGATATGTTCATCATATGACATGTTCATCATGTATGACATGTTCACCATGTGTCGTATGTTCATCATATATGACATGTTCATCATGTATGACATGTTCATCATATATGACATGTTCATCATGTATGACATGTTCATCATGTATGACATGTTCATCATATATGACATGTTCATCATGTGTCGTATGTTCATCACGTATGACGTGTTCATCATGTATGACATGTTCATCATGTATGACATGTTCATCATGTATGACATGTTCATCATGTGTCGTATGTTCATCATGTATGACGTGTTCATCATGTGTCATATGTTCATCATATGACATGTTCATCATGTATGACATGTTCACCATGTGTCGTATGTTCATCATATATGACATGTTCATCATATATGACATGTTCATCATGTATGACATGTTCATCATATATGACATGTTCATCATGTATGACATGTTCATCATGTGTCGTATGTTCATCACGTATGACGTGTTCATCATGTATGACATGTTCATCATGTATGACATGTTCATCATATATGACATGTTCATCATGTATGACATGTTCATCATGTGTCGTATGTTCATCATGTATGACGTGTTCATCATGTATGACGTAGACTGACCTCCATCTTCTCCAGTCTGTGTAGTTTACTCATCAGGTTCTGGATCTCAGAGTTCTTCTCCACCAACATGGACTGGAGCCGCTCCAGCTGAGCCGGGTCAGCCCGGGACCCCTGGAGCTGCATCAGGGTGGCGATCTGGACCTGGGTTAATACACACAGTACTGTATAAGGTACTACACACGGTACTGCATACTGTACTACATACTGTACTACACAGAGTACTAGTTAGTGTACCTTCATGTACTGCAGCTGCTGCCTGGTGAAGCCGTGCTGTTTCTGCAGAGACTGATATTGAACCTTCATAGAGATCAACTGGAGCTCCATGGCTGCTCTCTGGTCCTCCAGCTGCACAGTAACACAGTCTAATATGTTAATACATTATAATAACACAACATAACATTCATATGTTATAATACTAGATAATATAATACAATAATGCAACAATACACACAGTTTTGAAGGTAAATATGTAAATTCAGAGCTGTTGTTGTTGTTGTTACCTCAGCAAACAGGGAGTTTCCTCTGCTGTTGGGGTCCTGAGCCTGTTGAAGAACCTGATCCAACTGGACCTGAAGGTCCCGGTTCGCCTCACGACATTTCTGCAACACACACACACACAATCTAACCAGTGGTTCTGGTCCTGATGGGCCAGTGGGTCCAGGTTTTTGTTCCAGGACCAGGGACCCCTGACATATAACATGATATATCATGTGTTTATCGCCGTGTGGTAACCATGGTTACCTCTAATGAATTGAAGCAGGAAACAGCTTCTTTCTCTCGCTCCTCCTTCTCCTCTGTGATTCGCTGCAGGCTGCGCTGCAGGCTGCTATTGGTCAGTTCCAGCTGCTGCTCTCTGTACTGGCATTCCTGTAGGTCCTGCTGCAACGACACCTGGAGGACAGCACGGGAACTACATGTAACTACATGGCTACTGCACGGTAACTATATGACTACTACATGGGAAGAACCTGGCTACTGCACGGTAACTACATGGCTACTACACGGGAACAACCTGGCTACTGCACGGTAACTACATGGCTACTACACGGTAACTACATGGCTACTACACAGGAACAACCTGGCTACTGCATGGTAACTACATGGCTACTACACAGGAACAACCTGGCTACTGCACGGTAACTATATGACTACTACACGGGAACAACCTGGCTACTACACGGATACTGCATGGAAACGACACAGTAACTACATGGCTACTACATGTTAACAACATGGCCACTACATGTTAACAACATGGCCACTACATGTTAACAACATGACCACTACATGTTAACAACATGGCCACTACATGTTAACAACATGGCTACTACATGGATACTATACATCAACTGCACGTTCACTACACGGCAACTACCTGGCAAAAGGGTCAGCGTGTTAATATTAGTCATACTGTGTCAGTAGCAGCATGTTAATCATAGCATGTTAAACCCAGTGTGTTAATCATATCAGATTAATCGTAGTGTGTTAATCGTAGCAGGTTAATCCCAGCAGGTTAATCATAGCGTGTTAATCTCATTGTGTTAATCCCAGCATTTCAATCATATCGTGTTAATCTCATTGTGTTAATCCCAGCGTGTTAATCAGCTGGAGAAGCCCTCACCTTGATGTTCTCCAGCTCCAGGACCTTCAGCTGCACCTCCATCACCTCAGAGGTCATGGAGCTGTTGTGCTGCTGGTTCAGAACCTTCAGCTCCTCCATCTTGGAGTTCAGAGTCTCTGTCTGAACGTCCAGTTTATGTCTCAGCTGCTTCTCCTTCAGCTGACACTCCTCCAGAGAGGCCTGCAGCCCCAGTAGCTGGTAAACAACAAACAACAACAGGTAAGCAAGAGATAAACAACAAGAACAGGTGCAATAAACACACCACACAGACACTGATGTATTTGTTTTACGTCTCTCAGGTCACAGTGTTATTAATATTAATAAGCAGCAGAAGTGTTTCTATATGGTCCACATGTTACCTACATGTACCCCACATGTTACCTACATGTTCCCCACATGTTCTCCACATGTTCCCCACATGTTCAGCCACCATGCTGTGGTGAACACACCTTGTTGTTGAGGTCATTGACCTCCAGGCTGTGGTTCCTCTCCAGATGTAGCTGCTCCTGCTCCAGCTGCTGCTGCTGCTGCTTCTTCACACAGTCGTAGTCCGCCTGCAGCGAATCTAGCATGCGGGTCTTCAGGTCCACCTCCTTCTGCAGGGAGTATTTGTCCTGCTCCAGGGCCTGAAACACACAACCAGTAGTTAGACCCGTCACATCCTGGATCTACAGAGACCTGGGGGGTCCAGTTAGACCCGACAGATCCTGGATCTACAGAGACCCGGGGGGTCCTGTGGGTCCCACCTCCAGAGCGTTGGTCATCTCCACCCTCTGCTCCTCCAGCTGGTTCTGGAGGTCCACCTGCTGGTTCAGCAGGTCCAGTCCAGCCTGGGCAGCTTGCTGGACTTGGTCCTCCCGTTCCTTCAGCTGGACCCTCAGCCGCTGCAGCTCAGATTCAGCTGACTCACACATCTGCAGAGACATGAGTCATTGTTTCTATAAGTAGATCCTGGTGGATCCATATTGGCTGACCAGTAATTATTAACATTAATTAATAACATAATTAACTCAATCATACATCAGTTTCAGTTGGTTGAGCATCACTGAGGAAACTGAGGAACTTTATATTTTACAAAACATTTTATCCAATTTCCCTTAAATGTAATGTAATGTAATGTAATTTGACGTATAAACTAAAACGTTTCGTACAAATTCCCACTACAGATTGATTCTAAAGTTTAATGTGATTATTGGTCAGATTCACAGGATGAAGACTGGACTAGTCTAACAGTGACAGTTAATCAGTAACGTTAGTATAGTATTATATATGTATATATACCCGTATATAGTAGCAGCTTTTTCGTTTTTTCGCTAGAATCAGCGACAAACAATGTAAATTTAAACTACAACATCAACGCATATAACTTTCTGTGGTTTGAGGTTTAACTCACCGTCTGTTCACTTGTTTTTCACTTTGTTTTCTGTCTTTTTTTGTCCTTTTTCTGTCCAACAATCCAACCGTCGCACAGTTTGAATACAGCGCCCACGAACTATCGCGACACCAGCATTCGTCTAACGAGACTTGAACCTGATTGGCCAGTCAGCGTCCATGGGAACGTGACGTCATAGAAAAAAAGGGAACGTTACGTCGATGCGACAGCCGTTATTATCTATTCAGTTTATTAATAATTACTTTATTGCTGATTTATTTTCATCCAATATTGATGTAATTACTGTAATTTTCGCGTCATACTTTAACTGTTACCATATATAGTGTGTCAATTTATTAATTCAGAAAGATTTTGGTGGAAAAAGTTAGCGCGGCAGCCATCTTGTGTCGGGGGAAGCAGCTTCCTATGTACAGGTGCAGTAAATAGATATTAGAACATGTGCTTCTGTATACAAACAGAAACATGCTTCTGTATACAGACAGAAACATATATTCTAATAAAAATAACAATAAAATAGAGAATGTTTAATGTGTCGTTTCATTTAAGATTTAAATAAAGTTTCTCTTTTTTTCCCATCTGTAACAATCATGAGCCACTGATGATGAACCATTTATAAATCTGATCCAGGAGTCCTGTGCTGTGTTCTTTCATAGTACTAGTAGTATTAGTAGTAGTAGTACTAGTACTAATAGTAGTAGTAGTAATAGTAGTTACAGAACATGCTGCAGTAGTAGTAGTAGTAATAGTAGTATATATAGTAGTAATAGCAGTAGTAGTAGTACTAGCAGTAGTAGTAGTACTAGTAGTAGTAGTAGTAATAGTAGTATATATAGTAGTAATAGCAGTAGTAGTAGTACTAGCAGTAGTAGTAGTAATAGTACTAGTAGTAGTAGTAGTAACAGAACATGCTGCAGTAGTAGTAGTGGTCATAGTGGTAGTAGCGGTAGTACTAGTAGTGGTAGTAGTACTAGCAGTAGTAATGCTAGTAGCAGTAGTAGTGGTAGTACTAGTAGTAGTACTACTATTGCTACTACTGCTCAGAGATCAGTTTAATTAATGAAAATAGAACCAGAATCCGTTTTATTCACTAAACACGTGATTTAATGAATTTAACTCTGGTTTTTGTCTCTTGTGAACATTCACACTAAGTAAATAAATGGAAGCTAATAACAAAGAGGTCAGGTTATTTATTCACATGTGAACAAAACCATGTCATAACCATGAAATCAGAGGTGGAACCCTGGAGACGTCCTGGTCCTGGTCCTGATGCTTCCTGCCTGGTTCTATCTCTGGACCCGTAGAACTCCACGATGGAGGTCCAGGTCCTGTGTGATCCAGACTGGACTGGGACTGATGGAGGCTGAGGGTCCAGCCTGTTCTATTTTAATATTTGAAGGTGAACATTTTATAATCATTAGATACTGATCTCACAGTCACAAAGTTTTATTCAGAGTCGTTTTTAATCATCTTTTACAGATTCTTTCCTTCATGATGAATAAATCTGATACAACAGGAGCAGCTGAAGATTTAAATAATATATAAAGATCAAACTTAAACTATAACGAGTGATTGGAGGTTAAACTCAGCACATTTTGTAGAATTTTAGTTAATTGTTGTTAATTATATTCCTTCTGTGTTGTTACTTGGTGGTTTCCATGGTGCTCAGAGATAATAAACATCTGCAGCATCTGGAGACACAAACATCAAACATCACAGATTCATTTTCTCTGACTAAACATCAGCTGATACACACACGGATTTATTTCCACTTTAATTCACACGTTTTCACGTATTACCCTGGACCCGGATCTCAGTCCACATCAGATCCAGGACTCTGCTGAACCGGATCCATCAGAACTCTGGTCCTGGATCAGGGGAACGGTGGTTTTAATGACTAATAGTGTTAATATTATCATTGTGTTAACATCATCGCCGTTTCCATGGTAACATGCCGGTCCTCTCAGGCTGCAGCGATGGAGGCGTCATCCAGCTGTCGACCCTGAGGCTGGAGACGACATCTGATCAATATCTGATCAATATCCCACTAATGTCCCATCAAACCTTACAATGTCAACAGTGAGGGTGTGTGTTGTATGTGTGTATTGTGTGTGTATGTATGTGTGTTACCTTAACAAATATGCATTGTGGTAGGTATCTTCTCAGAGTGTGTGTGTTGTGTGTATGTGTGTGAGTGTGTGTTACCTTAACAAAGATGCGTTGTGGTAGGTATCTTCTCAGAGTGTGTGTGTGTGGTGTGTGTATTGTGTGTGTGTTACCTTAACAAAGATGCGTTGTGGTAGGTATCTTCTCAGAGTGTGTGTGGTGTGTGTATTGTGTGTGTGTGTTACCTTAACAAAGATGTGTTGTGGTAGGTATCTTCTCAGAGTGTGTGTGTGTGTTGTATGTATTGTGTGTATTGTGTGTGTGTTACCTTAACAAAGATGCATTGTGGTAGGTATCTTCTCAGAGTGTGTGTGTGTGGTGTGTGTATTGTGTGTTGTGTGTATTGTGTGTGTGTGTGTTACCTTAACAAAGATGCATTGTGGTAGGTATCTTCTCAGAGTGTGTGTGTGTGTGGTGTGTGTATTGTGTGTGTGTTACCTTAACAAAGATGCGTTGTGGTAGGTATCTTCTCAGAGTGTGTGTGGTGTGTGTATTGTGTGTGTGTGTTACCTTAACAAAGATGTGTTGTGGTAGGTATCTTCTCAGAGTGTGTGTGTGTGTTGTATGTATTGTGTGTATTGTGTGTGTGTTACCTTAACAAAGATGCGTTGTGGTAGGTATCTTCTCAGAGTGTGTGTTGTGTGTATTGTGTGTTGTGTGTATTGTGTGTGTGTGTTACCTTAACAAAGATGCATTGTGGTAGGTATCTTCTCAGAGTGTGTGTGTGTGGTGTGTGTATTGTGTGTTGTGTGTATTGTGTGTGTGTGTTACCTTAACAAAGATGCATTGTGGTAGGTATCTTCTCAGAGTGTGTGTGTGTGGTGTGTGTATTGTGTGTGTGTTACCTTAACAAAGATGCGTTGTGGTAGGTATCTTCTCAGAGTGTGTGTCTGTGTGTTGCAGCGTGACAGGCTGATGTTGAGCTGAGGCAGAGACTGGTAACCGGCCATCAGAGGATAGAAGTTATACAGCATCTGCTGCTGGGAGCCAGGGAGGATCCTCAGCCTCACCTACACACAAATATATAATATATATATACACACACACACACACAATATACATACACAATAAAACAGTGCCATATACTATACTGTCAGTCTACTGAGGTTCTGGAAGTTCTGACCTGTTTGAGTCCAGAGAACATGAAGGCATCAGAGGGTTCTACAGCCAGGTCCACTTCCTGGACCACACTGGTCCGGTTCTCTATGTGGTACCGGACTGGGAGAGACTCTCTGACCCTGCCGAAGGAGGGGAGGTCTACACACACACACACGCACACATTTAACACTAATTGTGTGTTTAGTGTCGGTGTATAGTGTGTGTGTATTAATGTGTGTGTGTATTAATATAATACAGAGTGTGTATTAATGTGTGTGTGTGTGTGTGTGTGTGTGTGTATTGTACTGACCAGCGTGGATATACAGAGGAACTGACTCCAGAATGACGTGAGGCAGAGTAACAGCCGTCTGGATCATTGGACTCTGAGGACTGGAAGACTTCCTGTACAACACACAACACTCATCAGCCCTGTGTGTGTGTGTGGGTGTATGTGTGTGTGTGTGTGTGTGTGTCTGTGTGTGTACCTCCTCCATGATATCAGGTACTGTCCAGTAGCTACTGTGTTATTACAGCTGATCAGAGGTGGACATCGAAGACAGAAACACTCACTGGCACATTCACCCGTCTGTAGAACCACTGAGAACACACACACACACATTTCAAAATAGTCACTTTCATTGAATTCATTCTTCTGGTGTCAGTGAACAGCTGGAGCTGCAGGTGTAAAGTACGTGCTGCAGGTGTGAAGTACCTTGCTGCAGGTGTAAAGTACATTGCTGCAGGTGTTTACAGCTGCAGGTATAAAGTACATTGCTGCAGGTGTAAAGTACCTGCTGCAGGTGTAAAGTACATTGCTGCAGGTATAAAGTACCTTGCTGCAGATGTGAAGTACCTTGCTGCAGGTGTTTACAGCTGCAGGTGTGAAGTACCTGCTGCAGGTGTGAAGTACCTTGCTGCAGTTGTGATTTCAGCGGGCCAGTGTTGCTGGTCATGGTGCTGAGCTGCAGGGAAGACGAGTCCAGCAGCAACGGCCACGGAGACGAGGACAAGACGTCCGTCATCAGCAGGAAGGGAACGTCCACCGCTACCCTGTCCAGAGGTTCCAGCTGCACGCGCACACACACACACACACACACACACACACACACACACACAGGTGTAACAGCTGGTACTACAGCAGGTTAGCTACCTGGCTACAGCTACCTGGCTGCAGGATACATACCTTGGTGGACACCAGCTTCACCGAAACCTCAAACGGAACCACCGTCTCTATGGTAACAGTTTCATCCTGGAACATTAACGAGGAGGGTTAACGAGGAGGGTTAACAACTTATTTAATTAATCATAAACCCTAACTATTTACTTCACCTTGTGACATCTGCAGCTGATCTGTCGACCGTCCACTGTCGTCTCCACCACGTACGAAACATGGAACAAGAAGACCCTCGACCCCGTGGACACACACCTCACATACACACACCTGTCCAGCTGTAACACACACACACACACACAATATATTACATACACCTCACATACACACACTTGTACAGCTGTAACACACACATACAGGTAGGCGTTCAGATCTTGGAGGTTCGGTCTCCAACAGGCAGGTCTGGGATCAGTATTATAGTAGTACTACAGTAATACTACAGTAGTACGACAGTAATACTACAGTACTAGTACCTGCTGGCCAGGGTTCAGGTCTCCAACAGGCAGGTCTGGGATCAGAGCAGCAGCATCATCAGAAACCTTTGATCCATCCAGAGTCACATGAGTCGTTTGACTCAGATTAGCATCCTGACCTGGAAGTAGCACAACACGGAACATGTGATAAACATAGAAGTGATGGTCATACATGTGATAAACATAGAAGTGATGGTCATATAAGTGATGGTCATACATGTGATAAACATGCATGTGATGGTCACAAATGTGGCAAATAAGTCTTGTCTCATGTTTTGTGTTTGATGTATGTAGTTTCTATAGTCTGTAGGTGTCTGTAAGGGTCCGTGGGGGTCTGTAGAAGTCTGTGTGGGTCTGTAGGGTTCTGTGAGGGTCTGTAGAGGTCTGTAGGGGTCCGTGAGAGTCTGTAGGGGTCTGTGAGGGTCTGTAGAGGTCTGTGTGGGTCTGTAGGGTTCTGTAGGGTTATGTAGAAGTCTGTGAGGGTCTGTAGGGGTCTGTGGGGGGTCAGTACCAGGTTTGAGTCCAGCTGTCAGCTTGACGTCCTTGGCCACGCCCTCCTCGTGTGATTGGACGGTGAGCTGGATGCAGTACATCTCGTTACAGAGGGCGGGGGGCTGGTGGAGGAGCTGCACCGACACCTTGGGAACCCTGGAGATGATCCTGAGGAGCACAGGGGGGTTAGGGTGGACTAGGACCAGGTTCGGGGTTCGGGGTCATGTTCAGGGACTCACATGGTGCTGGGCTGCAGGGTCAGACCGTCCCAGTCCGGGTCCTGACGTGGCTCCGCCCCTCGGCCCCATCGCCGTGACGACCGGCTTGCCAGCAAAGCCTCATGGGTAGAAGCTGCATCTCCTCCCGCCCCCCTCCAGCTCAGAAACACACACCGACCAGAACCAGAACCCAGGAGGAGTTCTACTGAGGTGACCTACACACATTATAACACACATTAATACACACACACACTCATATTACACACACACGCTAACACACACTTACCTCTATCTTCTTTCCAACGTCTTCAGTTTTTGCTACAAAGCTGAAGTTGAAGTTTTTAGTTTCTCCAGGAATCAAGTTCATGTCCTGCTGATCTGAAGAGTCCACCACACACCACTGGTTATACTCCTACACACACACACATTAACACACACACACACACACACACACACACACACACAGACAGTGGTTTATTGAATTTGAATCAATATTTAGATTTGTGCGTCAAACCATCTCCCAACTCGTATCATAAAGTTAAAATGATTTTTGACAATTTATTTTACACAATTTCTAAAAAGACAGTGAGTTTGAAGAGGCGGGGTTTGATGTTAGAAGAGGCGGGGTTTGATGTTAGAAGAGGCGGGGTTTGATGTTAGAAGAGGCGGGGTTTGATGTCAGAAGAGGCGGGGTTTGATGTTAGAAGAGGCGGGGTTTGATGTCAGAAGAGGCGGGGTTTGATGTCAGAAGAGGTGGAGTTTGGTGTCAGAGGAGGTGGAGTTTGGTGTCAGAGGAGGTGGGGTTTGGCTCCAGCTGGTCCCAGCTGGTCCTGGCGTCCCTGTCCTGCTGGTCCTACCTGGTTGCTGAGGCTGATGGACAGCTTGCTGAAGGAGACCGGATGAGGACAGTCGGCTCGGAGGAAAACCTGCAGCTGGATCGGCTGGTCCACGTGGAAACTGGGGGACTGGAACCTGGATTTACACTGGACTGGATCACAGAGCACAGATAGAAGGGATTATATCCTCAGAGGATAGACACTGTTATAACAGGGATCATCTCTCTCTGTGCAGAATAATAATTCTATAGTGGACTCGTGGACTCGGGGCCAGTCTGGACTCACTGAAGGGGATGTAGTCCTGGACCTCGATGCTGAACTCGTTGGACCCGGATAAGGCTGTGCGGTCGGTCCACAGAGACCTGGCGGTGGCAGCAGAGGCCGGATCAGAGTCCGGCTCCACATCAGGGACCTGGTTCTGATGGAGGAGGGACAGGACTCAGTTATCTGGGCTCAGTATGAAGCTCGGGAACGTTTGTTTTACTCCATCTGTGCTGCTGGCCCGGGTGGAGCCGATCTACTCACCATCAGGACTTTGAGTAGATTCTTCTGGATCCTGGACTTCTGGTCCTCCTTCAGTGTTGAAGCTGGGATGAAAGCACATGATTAATGTTGAATAGGAGCTAATTAGCTGTGTTTTTAGTTTGGTTTCAATGACATAAGTTGACCCGTTTACCAGAAACATGATAATTCTGATATGTTATTATTTGAGTCTGAGAACAAATTTATAAATGTTAATTTCTTCATCCTGAGACATTGCTGCTCTAATGGAACATGGGAGGATAACAATGGATCAGGACTGATCAGGATGTAGTGAGGTGATCAATAAGGTGATCAGCAGCCACCTCTGCCCAGCAGCTCCATGCTGTAGATGATGTAGTCCTTCACTGAGGCCATGAGGAAGGAGCAGCGCAGGGCTGTGGTCAGGATGGAGGTCAGCAGACCCCCCCACCGCTCAGTCCGGTAGTCACACATCACGTAGTCCAGCAGCCTGGGATATCACAGGAATACACAGGAATTACACAGGAATACACAGGAATACACAGAAATTACACAGGAATACACATGAATACACAGGAATATACATGAAATACATATGAAATACACAGACACACACACACACACGTGTTCCTAATCTGGATAAACAGGATCTTCGTGGTGCGTTCAGGTGCATGTTTGTAAATCTGAACTCAACGACCATGAAACTTTAAAACAGAAGTTTGTTTGTTTTTCTTCGTTGAAATACAAACATTAATGAATGTTATTAAATATTAATTAATAATCACAAAACAACAACACAACAACACATCATACAGACAGTGTGTTGACTGGTGTGTGTGTGTGGACTTACTTCAGGGCTTTGGTGTAATCTTTAGCGTGGTAGTACTCCTCTCCCATCTGCACCACTACAACACAACAACAACAACAACACACACACAGAGGAGTCTCATTAACTCTGATATAACCACACACACACACACACACACACACACACCCTTACAGAGATAATGTTCAGCTACTCACTGAGGTGACTCTTCATTCGAGGACACTTGTATTTCTTAAACTGGGCGACAGCGTTGCTGAGGAGAGCGATGATCAGCTCCTGATGGAGAGAGAACATGAAGCATCACAAACACAAACACACAAACACACAAACACACACACACACACACACACACACACACACACTTACAGAGTGAGGAACATCCCTCTCTTTGATCTGCAGGGTCTGGATCCCCATCTTCTCCTTCTCTGCATCTGGAGGATCGATACCTGCAGAAAAACATCCAGGTGATGTCATCAGCACAGGTGTGTGTGTGTCTGTGTGTATTAATGCATGTGTGTGTCTGTGTGTGTGTGTCTGTGTGTATTAATGCATGTGTGTGTCTGTGTGTCTGTGTGTATTAATGCATGTGTGTGTCTGTGTGTGTGTGTCTGTGTGTATTAATGCGTGTGTGTGTCTGTGTGTGTGTGTCTGTGTGTATTAATGCATGTGTGTGTCTGTGTGTGTGTGTCTGTGTGTATTAATGCGTGTGTGTGTCTGTGTGTGTGTGTCTGTGTGTATTAATGCGTGTGTGTGTCTGTGTGTATTAATGCGTGTGTGTGTGTCTGTACTCTGATGTCCTTGTCTCCAGATTCTCTGGCCATAGAAGTCCAGTCCTCCAGTCTGAGGGTCTAGAGGGTCTGGAGCTGGACCACTGACTCCAACCTGGAACCAGAACCACGTATCACCCAAATATAAAATACTAATACTAATAATATATAATATATACTAAATATATACTAACTAATATATAATAAAATACTAATAATATTTAATATATACACATTTATAGTAAATATACACTAATACTATATAATACACACAGTTACTGACTTCATACAAAGTATGTGTCATACTGTGTGAAGTAGCAGTAGTACTCTGTGTCGTACTGTATGTAGTAGCAGTAGTACTGTGTGTAGTAGCAGTAGAATTGTGTGTAGTAGCAGTAGTACTCTGTAGTACTGTAGTACTGTGTGTAGTAGCAGTAGTATTGTGTGTAGTAGCAGTAGTACTCTGTAGTACTGTAGTACTGTGTGTAGTAGCAGTAGTACTGTGTGTAGTAGCAGTAGTACTCTGTGTCGTACTGTGTGTAGTAGCAGTAGTACTGTGTGTAGTATCCGTAGTACTATATGTAGTAGCAGTAGTACTCTGTAGTACTGTAGTACCTGGCAGAGCTGCAGGCTCTGCTGCTTCCTGTCCTGGCTGTAGCAGGCTGCCTGCTGGTAGTAGAACCCTGGGTTCTGGGTCTGAATGGCTGTCAGACCCAGTTTGATGGCTTCATCAAAGAGTTCCCCGAAGGACTGGAACCTGAGGATGAAGATGGATGAAGTAGTGGACAGTAAACGCCGACTCACTGTTTGGACATCCAGTGGACATTAAAACGCTGACTCACTGTTTGGACATCCAGTGGACATTAAAACGCTGACTCACTGTTTGGACATCCAGTGGACATTAAAACGCTGACTCACTGTTTGGACATCCAGTGGACATTAAAACGCTGACTCACTGTTTGGACATCCAGGCGGCGTGTTCAAACGATAACTCAGCGCTGCCGATCTTCTTCTTACACAAGTCGATGTGTTTCCTGAACTGGGCGATGGCGTCTAGAGGAGTGTTGTGTTGGAAACACAGACGACAGATCTACAGAGACAGGTAGAGAGACAGGTTACTGACAGACGGGTAGAGAGACAGGTTACTGACAGACGGGTAGAGAGACATGTTACAGACAGACAGGTTACTGACAGAGGTAGAGAGACATGTTACTGACAGACGGGTAGAGAGACACGTTACTGACAGACGGGTAGAGAGACATGGTTCTGACAGACAGGTAGAGAGACACGTTACTGACAGACGGGTAGAGAGACACGTTACTGACAGACGGGTAGAGAGACACGTTACTGACAGACGGGTAGAGAGACACGTTACTGACAGACAGGTAGAGAGACATGGTTCTGACAGACAGGTAGAGAGACAGGTTACAGGCAGAGAGATGGGTTACTGGCAGAAAGTCAGTATGACAGTATAGTATATAGTATATAACATATAGTATATAGTATAGAGTATAGAGTATAGAGTATATAATATATAGTATAGAGTATAGAGTATACAGTATAGAGTATACAGTATATAATATATAGTATATAATACATAGTATATAGTAGTAGTTGCACCTTATAGTTGATGAATCCAGCCATGGTTTTAATCTCCAACATGTTGGTCTCGTGCGCTCTCAGCTCGTGCACCAGGCTGTAGGCCGTCCTGTAATATCTGACACAGCAACATGGCCGACATGCTGACATAAACTACAAAAACTACAACATCCCACAATAATACACACCGTCACCACGGCAACAAGCAGCCAACTCACTTCAGAGCGTTCTGGGTGTCCTGCTTCAGCTCACTGAAGAAGGCGATTTTAAACTGGTGTCTGACAAAGAGGAGCTGGAGAGGAGGAGGAGAGGAGGAGAAGAGGAGAAGGAGAGGAGGAGGAGAGGAGGAGGAGGAGAGGAGGAGGAGAGGAGGAGGAGGAGAGGAGGAGGAGAGGAGGTGGAGAAGAGGAGGAGGAGAGGAGGAGGAGAGGAGAAGAGAAGAAGAGGAGGAGAGGAGGAGGAGACATGTTATATACGTGTTCCTGCAGACGTGTTATAGACATGTTGCTGCAGACGTGTTATAGACATGTTGCTGCAGACGTGTTATAGACATGTTGCTGCAGACGTGTTATAGACGTGTTATAGACGTGTTATAGACGTGTTATAGACGTGTTATAGACGTGTTGCTGCAGACGTGTTATAGACGTGTTATAGATATGTTGCTGCAGACGTGCTATAGACGTGTTGCTGCAGACGTGTTCTAGACATGTTGCTGCAGACGTGTTATAGACGTGTTATAGACATGTTGCTGCAGACGTGTTATAGACGTGTTACAGACGTGTTATAGACGTGTTGCTGCAGACGTGCTATAGACGTGTTATAGACGTGTTTCCTACCTGGTGCGTGGTCTTGTTGAGAAACTCTTTATGAGACTTGACTCGGCGGATCTCCGTGTAATAATACGTCTGAGCGTGTTCGTAGAACGCGTTTTCCAACCTGTAGAAACATGGAACACATCATCACCATCAACACAACATACATGACTTCAGTGAGTGAACATGTCTGAAACAGGTGAATAATAGCTGATTAATCAGGGAGTTTTAATAATAGATTAATTGTTCTATTCAAATTAGAGATTTGTTGCTTTTCTTTGATGAATATTAAATTAATATTCTGTATCTGCATCCATTTACACGTGGAGACTATTAATATTATTAGTTTCTAGACACACATAAAATCAAACATTGATGTTCCATCATGTATAAAGTTGCAGGAAACATTTGTGTGTTATTTATTCATTTAATAGAAGTGATGATGTATAAAGACCTGATGATGTATCCCACTAGGTGGTCCGTGTGAGGCAGAACGAACAGACTCTTTCCTGACAGATCACAGGCGTTACACAGAGCTGCAGCTCGCTCCGACGCCACCAGGTCCTCCCCTGTAACCACGGCAACAGCAGCATCTTTAGTATTAACACCAAGACCATATACACATTTAAACCTCTGGCTGATCATACTTAGTTCACTCAACATCATTTTAACTGTTTAGATCATGAATTAAATACTTAAATGTCTTTTTAAAAGTCTTTTCAGACACATGGAAGCTTGTTTTCTTTTAATAAAAAACAAACTAAACGTTGCACAGACTTGGATCTGCTAGAAAACAAAAACCTGACAGCATCAGTTATTAGATATAAGCAGCATATTCATCAATTAGACAGAACCGACCTGGAGGAAGAGGAGTTTTCTTCTGGATCAGAACCACGGCCACTTTGGTGTTTCTGCCCTGTAGACTGGTCCTAGAGAGGAATAAGAAGGAAACATCAAAGACTCTGAAACAGGTTGGAAACGTGTGTTTAATAACGGATTATTTCTCTGTTGACTGGAACGGCATAAGGGGGCGGAGCCAGGCTGCTGATGCTGTGATTGGTTCTTCACCAGCTGCTCGTTAATAAACTGTCAAATCACCAGCTGCTGATCATCCCATAAATCTTCTATTTATTACATTTATAACAGCAGAGAAATAATCTACAAACACACGTTTACCAACGTTTTATTCCACATTTCCTCTTCCTGAACCTTCACATACCGGACGATCTCCACCTTGGTGGCACACTCGGACTGCTTCTCCTTCCACTGGGGGTCGTCCCAGTCCAGCTCATAGAACAGGACCACCAGAGCCGGGACCAGGTTCAGGTGTTTGTTCATCCAGCCGGTCTTCAGGACTCCTTTAGGGATGTACCACTCGTAGGACGTCCTCTGCGGGGATAAGAAGACCCGTGAGACACGCAGGGGGACTCCCCGACCCCCCACGCCACAGCGGTTTACTTCCATTTACCTTAGTGCGACATTTGGGGTACTCATGGTCCCCCGGCAGGACTTTGAAGGAGATGGGGACCCGGTCGGCTCTCCGGTTGGCACAGAAGGCGTCCCAGATGGCCCGGTGCACGGCGTTGTAGACCACGTCCAGACCCGTCAGCGCCACGAACGCCATGGGACGACAGCACAGCTCCGGAGGAAGGTCCCACTGAGACATGGTGCTGCTGAGACTGATGGGCACAAACGGGGGACAAAGTCCAGACCGGATTAGTGGAGCTAACAAAGCTAACTTAGCATGTAGCAGTGGGCGTGTCCTGTTGCTCACAAACAGAAACATCATCAACACGCCCCATACTCTACAGTAACATTACCATGGTAAAGTTACTCTGCAGTAATGTTACCATAGTTACAGTTACTCTACAGTAATGTTACAGTAGTTAGTTATTCTACAGTAATGTTACCATAGTTAGTTACTCTGCTGTAACGTTACCATAGTTATAGTTACTCTACAGTAATGTTACCATAGTTAGTTACTCTGCTGTAACGTTACCATAGTTACAGTTACTCTACAGTAATGTTACCATAGTTACAGTTACTCTCCAGTAATGTTACCATAGTGACAGTTACTATACAGTAACGTTACCATAGTTACAGTTATTCTACAGCGATGTTACCGTAGTTACAGTTACTCTACAGTAACGTTACCGTAATTACAGTTACTCTGCAGTAATGTTACCGTAGTGAGTTACTCTACAGTAACGTTACCATAGTTACAGTTACTCTGCAGTAATGTTACCGTAGTGACAGTTACTCTACAGTAACGTTACCATAGTTACAGTTACTCTGCAGTAATGTTACTGTAGTTACAGTTACTCTACAGTAACGTTACCATAGTTACAGTTACTCTACAGTAACGTTACCGTAGTTACAGTTACTCTACAGTAACGTTACCATAGTTACAGTTATTCTACAGTAATGTTACCGTAGTTACAGTTACTCTACAGTAACGTTACTCTGTTTACAAAAGCCGGAACTGAGAGCAGCTAGCTGAGCTAACTGGATGAATTACACAATAAACCCGGAATAAAACCCGTATTTAAACCCGTTATACCGGGACTTGTTTTAACAGCTCACCTGCAGAGGTGCTAACTGTTGGATTTTAGCTGTTAGCAGAGCAATGAGTGGAGTAAGGTTAAAGCTAAAGGCTAACAGCGAGCTAATGTTTACGGGCGAGGCTGCAGTTTTACCTAGCTAACAGGTCCAGGTTCTGGTTCTGGTTCGGGTGCCTACTTGTTATTAGTCCACTGGTCATCAGACAGTTAGTCCCGATGTGTGAAAATCACAGACAGACGACGCTATGCTAGCAGCTACCAGCTAAAGCTGGAGACCACTTCGCTGCCTGTTGCGAAAATAGAATAGAACTTCCGGTTTCTCTTCAAAATAAAGAACCAACTGAGGGAATAGAGGTCAAGTCTGCCTTAAATGAACAAAAGAACATCAATAAACGGAGAATATGAATAAAATGTTATTAATATTTATTCAGCTGGGAAATGTCAACGTTATCGCGATATTGATCCAGAAGGTTACTGCTGTTTAGGTATGCCCCGTACCAAGATGGCGTATATATATATATATATATATATATATATATATATATATATATATATATATATATATATATATATATATATATATATATAATATTATTATTGTTATTATATATTAATAATTTATAATTAATAATTTAACAAACAAGATCAATATATATATAATGTTATGTTTTATGTGTATTTATTGTATGTTAGATTTTATTCTTATTGATGTTATGTGTCTGTCATGTGGACAGAAAGTAAGAATTTCATTGTACAGAGAAACTTGTTTCTTCACTGTGAACATGATAATAAACACTTTGAATCTGGAATCTTGGAACATCACACAGCAGTGTTCTCCTTTCTGTCTCCAGTAGAGGACAGAGACATAGAATTAGAGACATAGAGACAAGAGGGTAGAGATATAGAGACAGAGGATAGAGACATAGAGACAGAGATATAGAGACAGAGGATAGAGACATAGAGACAGAGGATAGAGATATAGAGACAGAGGATAGAGACAGAGGATAGAGATATAGAGACATAGAGACAGAGATATAGAGACAGAGGATAGAGATACAGATATAGAGACAGAGGACAGATATAGAGACCGATACAGAGACATGCATCAGCAGCAGCATCTTCGGGCTGAAATGGAAGATCCGGCTTCAGCTTCTGCTCTGCTGCTTTAAAACATGACTCAGCAGAAATTTAACCTTCAGCATCAGAGGCTGAGAGAGCTGCTGCTGCTAACACTGCTGCTGCTAACACTGCTGCTGCAGTGAAGACAGGACGAGCTGCTGCTGCTGCTGCTGCTGCTGCTGGGTGGACGGATCCGGATCAACAGCAGGTGACTACCACCCTCAGATTAATATGATAGATTATAGATTACTGGTTCCAGATTATAGATCCTCTACTGTAGCATCTCCTCAGCTTCTTGACAGTCTTAACGTTTCTAACATGAAATACAGCTCCTTTTATTTCACTCCTGCTAAATCCTGCAGTTTCTATCAGAAACCTGCAGGTCGTTGTAGTTCTGCTCCACAGCGCCCCCACCTCTGGTTAACTGTAATGCAGGTCAGAACCGGAATTACACTTCCTGCATTATTCTGCTGTTATTCTGACATTCTACTGTTATTCTGACATTATTCTGCTGTTATTCTGACATTCTGCTGTTATTCTGACATTATTCTGATGTTAATCCAGTGCTATTTAGGTGTTATTCCAGTGTTATTCCAGTATTGTTCTGACATTATTCTGACATTATTCCGGTGTTATTCTGACGTTATTCTGATGTTATTCTGACATTATTCCGGTGTTATTCTGACGTTATTCTGGTGTTATTCTGACATTATTCTGGTGTTATTCTGACATTATTCCAGTATTGTTCTGACATTATTCTGGTGTTATTCTGACATTATTCCGGTGTTATTCCGGTGTTATTCTGACATTATTCTGGTGTTATTCTGACATTATTCCGGTGTTATTCTGACATTATTCTGGTGTTATTCTGACATTATTCCGGTGTTATTCTGACATTATTCCGGTGTTATTCTGACATTATTCCGGTGTTATTCTGACATTATTCTGGTGTTATCCTGACGTTATTCTGGTGTTATTCTGACATTATTCCGGTGTTATCCTGACGTTATTCTGGTGTTATTCTGGTGTTATTCTGGTGTTATTCTGACATTATTCCGGTGTTATCCTGATGTTATTCCAGTGTTATTCCAGTATTGTTCTGACATTATTCTGACATTATTCCGGTGTTATTCTGACGTTATTCTGATGTTATTCTGACATTATTCCGGTGTTATTCTGACGTTATTCTGGTGTTATTCTGACATTATTCTGGTGTTATTCTGACATTATTCCAGTATTGTTCTGACATTATTCTGGTGTTATTCTGACATTATTCCGGTGTTATTCCGGTGTTATTCTGACATTATTCTGGTGTTATTCTGACATTATTCCGGTGTTATTCTGACATTATTCTGGTGTTATTCTGACATTATTCCGGTGTTATTCTGACATTATTCCGGTGTTATTCTGACATTATTCCGGTGTTATTCTGACATTATTCTGGTGTTATCCTGACGTTATTCTGGTGTTATTCTGACATTATTCCGGTGTTATCCTGACGTTATTCTGGTGTTATTCTGGTGTTATTCTGGTGTTATTCTGACATTATTCCGGTGTTATCCTGATGTTATTCCGGTGTTATTCTGACATTATTCCGGTGTTATTCTGACGTTATTCCAGTGTTATTCTGACATTATTCCGGTGTTATTCTGACATTATTCTGGTGTTATCCTGACGTTATTCTGGTGTTATTCTGACATTATTCCGGTATTATTCTAACATTATTCTGGTGTTATTCTGACGTTATTCCGGTGTTATCCTGACGTTATTCCGGTGTTATTCTGACATTATTCCGGTGTTATCCTGATGTTATTCCGGTGTTATTCTGACATTATTCCGGTGTTATTCTGACGTTATTCCGGTGTTATTCTGACGTTATTCCAGTGTTATTCTGACGTTATTCCGGTTTTATTCTGACATTATTCCGGTGTTATTCTGACATTATTCCGGTGTTATTCTGACATTATTCCGGTGTTATTCTGACGTTATTCTGACGTTATTCCGGTGTTATTCTGACGTTATTCCGGTGTTATTCTGACGTTATTCCGGTATTATTCTGACGTTATTCCGGTATTATTCTGACATTATTCCGGTGTTATTCTGACGTTATTCTGACGTTATTCCGGTGTTATTCTGACGTTATTCCGGTGTTATTCTGACGTTATTCCGGTATTATTCTGACGTTATTCCGGTATTATTCTGACATTATTCTGGTGTTATTCTGACGTTATTCCAGTGTTATTCTGACGTTATTCCGGTATTATTCTGACGTTATTCCGGTGTTATTCTGATGTTATTCCGGTGTTATTCTGACATTATTCTGACATTATTCCGGTGTTATTCAGGTGTTATTCTAGTGTTATTCTGGTGTTATTGTGGTGTTATTGTGGTGTTATTGTGGTGTTATTGTGGTGTTATTGTGGTGTTATTCTAGTGTTATTCTGGTGTTATTCCGGTGTTATTCTGACATTATTCAGGTGTTATTCTAGTGTTATTGTGGTGTTATTGTGGTGTTATTCTAGTGTTATTCTGGTGTTATTCCGGTGTTATTCTGACATTATTCTGGTGTTATTCTAGTGTTATTGTGGTGTTATTGTGGTGTTATTCCGGTGGTATTCTGGTGTTATTGTGGTGTTATTGTGGTGTTATTCTGGTGTTATTCTGGTGTTATTCTGGTGGTATTCTGGTGGTATTCTGACGTGATGTCACAGTTGTGTGACGTCTTCTCGTCTTTATTTAGCAGGAACGCTGCAGTCATAAAACACTGAACACACACGTCATCAGGCGAGGTCAGAAAACTGCTGAGTCACCTCTTGCTGCTGTCAGCCTGTCCTCAGTTTTAGCTGAGTCAGCATATGTCATAGCATCCATACCTGTGACTGTTTTATGCTGATTGATAAAACATAATGAAAGGGAAATGTTGATGAACTGAATCTAATAAGAATAACACCAGGTTTAATAATCAGTTTAATAATCAGTTTAATGATCTATTTAATAATCAGTTTAATTATCAGTTTAATGGTCTATTTAATGATCAGTAATAATCTATTTAATAATCTGTTTAATTATCTATTTAATAATCTGTTTAATTATCTATTTAATAATCAGTTTAATGGTCTATTTAATAATCACTTTAATGGTCTATTTAATAATCAGTTTAAATAATGTGTCCAGCAGAAACAGCTCTGAGTTTTTCAATTGGAACATGAAGTATCATCAGGAGAAGACGTGTTGAAGTGTTAAAGTGTTATTATTGTTAGTGTTATTATTGTTAATGTTGGTGTTATTAGTGTTAGTGTTATTAGTGTTAATGTTGGTGTTATTAGTGTTAATGTTAGTGTTATTAGTGTTATTAGTGTTATTAGTGTTATTAGTGTTATTATTGTTAGTGTTATTAGTGTTAATGTTGGTGTTATTAGTGTTAATGTTAGTGTTTTTAGTGTTATTAGTGTTATTAGTGTTATTAGTGTTATTATTGTTAGTGTTATTAGTGTTAATGTTGGTGTTATTAGTGTTAATATTATTCATGTTAATGTTAGTGTTATTATTGTTAATGTTGGTGTTATTAGTGTTAATGTTATTCATGTTAATGTTGGTGTTATTAGTGTTAATGTTAGTGTTATTAGTGTTATTAGTGTTATTATTGTTAGTGTTATTAGTGTTAATGTTAGTGTTATTGTGTTAATGTTAGTGTTATTAGTGTTAGTGTTATTAGTGTTAAAGTTGGTGTTATTAGTGTTATTATTGTTAGTGTTATTAGTGTTAATGTTGGTGTTATTAGTGTTAATGTTAGTGTTATTAGTGTTAATGTTAGTGTTATTATTGTTAATGTTGGTGTTATTAGTGTTAGTGTTATTAGTGTTAATGTTGGTGTTATTAGTGTTAATGTTAGTGTTATTAGTGTTATTAGTGTTATTATTGTTGGTGTTATTAGTGTTAATGTTATTCATGTTAATGTTAGTGTTATTATTGTTAATGTTGGTGTTATTAGTGTTAATGTTATTCATGTTAATGTTATTAGTGTTAATGTTGGTGTTATTAGTGTTAATGTTAGTGCTATTGTGTTAATGTTAGTGTTATTAGTGTTAGTGTTATTAGTGTTAAAGTTGGTGTTATTAGTGTTATTATTGTTAGTGTTATTAGTGTTAATGTTGGTGTTATTAGTGTTAATGTTAGTGTTATTAGTGTTAATGTTGGTGTTATTAGTGTTAATGTTGGTGTTATTAGTGTTAGTGTTATTAGTGTTAGTGTTATTAGTGTTAATGTTAGTGTTATTAGTGTTAGTGTTATTAGTGTTAATGTTAGTGTTATTGTGTTAATGTTAGTGTTATTAGTGTTAGTGTTATTAGTGTTAAAGTTGGTGTTATTAGTGTTATTATTGTTAGTGTTATTAGTGTTAATGTTGGTGTTATTTGTGTTAATGTTAGTGTTATTGTGTTAATGTTAGTGTTATTATTGTTAGTGTTATTAGTGTTAATGTTGGTGTTATTAGTGTTAATGTTAGTGTTATTGTGTTAATGTTGGTGTTATTAGTGTTAATGTTGGTGTTATTAGTGTTAGTGTTATTAGTGTTAATGTTGGTGTTATTAGTGTTAATGTTAGTGTTATTAGTGTTAAAGTGTTATTAGTGTTAGTGTTATTAGTGTTAATGTTGGTGTTATTAGTGTTAATGTTATTAGTGTTATTAGTGTTAGTGTTATTAGTGTTAATGTTGGTGTTATTAGTGTTAATGTTATTAGTGTTATTAGTGTTAGTGTTATTAGTGTTAGTGTTATTAGTGTTAATGTTGGTGTTATTAGTGTTAATGTTATTAGTGTTATTAGTATTGTGTTATTAGTGTTAATGTTAGTGTTATTAGTGTTATTATTGTTATTAGTGCTATTAGTGTTATTATTGTTATTACTGTTAATATTATTAGTGTTATTAGTGTTATTAGTATTGTGTTATTAGTGTTAATGTTAGTGTTATTAGTGTTATTATTGTTATTAGTGTTATTAGTGTTATTATTGTTATTATTGTTAGTGTTATTAGTGCTATTAGTGTTATTATTGTTATTACTGTTAATGTTATTAGTGTTATTAGTGTTATTAGTATTATTAGTATGATTAGTGTTATTAGTGTTATTAATGTTATTAGTGTTATTAGTGTTATTAATGTTATTAGTGTTATTAATGTTATTAGTGTTATTAGCGTTATTAATGTTATTAGTGTTATTAGTGTTATTAGTGTTATTAATGTTATTAGTGTTATTAGTGTTATTAATGTTATTAGTGTTATTAGTGTTATTAATGTTATTAGTGTTATTAGTGTTATTAGTGTTATTAATGTTATTAGTGTTATTAATGTTATTAGTGTTATTAGTGTTATTAATGTTATTAGCGTTATTAATGTTATTAGTGTTATTAGTGTTATTAATGTTATTAGTGTTATTAGTGTTATTAATGTTATTAGTGTTATTAGTGTTATTAATGTTATTAGTGTTATTAGTGTTATTAGTGTTATTAATGTTATTAGTGTTATTAATGTTATTAGTGTTATTAGTATTATTAGTGACCAGTGACTGAACTGCTGCTGATTCACATAGAAACATCCATGTTGTTGGTGTGTTTCTATAACCACTGTAATATTATTATTACTATTATTATTATTATTCATAGTATTATTAATAATAACAACTATATATATATATATATGCTGCATATGTGTGTGTGTGTGTGTGTTCAGGGCGTCAATGATCACTGATAAACAGCTGGAGGCAGAACACTGATAAACTGCTGTATGTTAACTGTAGTCTACACCGTGTGTGTGTGTGTGTGTGTGTGTGTCATATGTCATATTCTTTCTCATATTTCTTTCTATTCTTTCTTGATTTCTTGATCCTGTATCAGCTGTGAGTCCTGAATGAACATGTTGTTATTCTGTGTGCTGCTGTTAGCGTGTTGCAGTCATTTGTGCTGGTCTTAGCGTGTTTTATCTGGTCCTGTTGGCCTCCTGCAGATAGTCAGAGGAGGCGGGGCTGAGGGACCCTGAGGGGTTGGTCCAGTCCTATCTGAACCACCAGTCCACTTATCACCAGCAGCTGAGAGGAGCTGCATGTCTGGGGACTGCTGCAGGACAGAAACATGGCAAGAACATGGTAAGAACATGGGGAGGACATGGGGAGAACATGGGGAGAACATGGGGAGGACATGGGGAGAATATGGGGAGAATATGGCAAGAACATGGTAAGAACATGGGGAAGACATGGCAAGAACATGGCACGAACATGGGGAGAACATGGGTAGAAAATGGTAAGAACATGGGGAGAACATGGAAAGAACATGGTACAAACATGGGGAGAACATGGAAAGAACATGGTACAAACATGGGGAGAACATGGAAAGAACATGGAGAGAACATGGAGAGAACACTGGTTATTTACTGGCTGGTTATTGACTGACTGGTTATTTACTGACTGGTTATTGACTGACTGGTTATTTACTGGCTGGTTATTGACTGACTGGTTATTTACTGTCTGGTTATTTAGTGGCTGATTATTTCCTGACTGGTTACTGACTGGCTGGTTATTTACTGACTGGTTATTTATTGGCTGGTTATTGACTGACTGGTTATTTACTGGCTGGTTATTTACTGGCTGGTTATTTACTGTCTGGTTATTGACTGATTGGTCATTTACTGGCTGGTTATTTCCTGGCTGGTTATTTACTGGCTGGTTATTTACTGACTGGTTATTGACTGATTGGTCATTTACTGGCTGGTTATTTCCTGGCTGGTTACTGACTGGCTGGTTATTTACTGACTGGTTATTTATTGGCTGGTTATTGACTGACTGGTTATTTACTGGCTGGTTATTTACTGGCTGGTTATTGACTAACTGGTAATTGACTGACTGGTTATTGACTGACTGGTCATTTACTGGCTGGTTATTTACTGACTGGTTATTGACTGACTGGTCATTTACTGGCTGGTTATTGACTGACTGGTTATTTCCTGGCTGGTTATTTACTGACTGGTTATTGACTGACTGGTTATTGACTGGCTGCTTATTTACTGACTGGTTATTTAATTCAATTACATTTTTATTTATAGCCCAACATCACAACACAGTTGCCACATTCACCAAATTCGGTCAGTGACCCAGACATCCCCCGTCCTTAGAGACAAGGAAAACTCCAAACCCCAGTGGGAACCAGGCGGTAAATGAACCAGGACTGACAGACGCCCAGCTGCTGATGATTTATCAGTCTGTGACGTGTAAAACTGATTCAGTCTGTAGAGAATCAGGGGCCTTGATGAGTCGCATCAGGAGTCGTCATCATCGGGCCTCATGCGGCTGAACTGAAGCTGTCGCCACTGCCAGTAATAAATGTAGTGGACGCAGGATCACAGCAGCACCAGAAGCTGCTGAGACAGAAACGCTGGGGAGTTTCATTAGTAACATGTAACATGGAATGTTACTAGTCCTCCAGCAGTCTTTACTGGCTGGCTATTTACTGGCTGGCTATTTACTGACTGGTTATTTACCAACTGGTTATTGACTGACTGGTTATTTATTGACTGGTTATTTACTGACTGGCTGGTTGTTTACTGGCTGGATGTTTACTGGCTAGATATTTACTGCCTGGTTATTTATTGGCTGGTTATTTACTAACTGACTGGTTATTTTCTGCCTGGTTACTGATTGGCTGGTTATTTAGTGACTGGTTATTTACTGGTTGGTTATTTATTGAGTGGTTATTTACTGGTTGGTTACTGACTGACTGGTTATTTACTGACTGGCTGGTTATTTAGTGGCTGGTTATTGACTGGCTGGTTATTTACTGGCTTTTTATTTACTGACTGACTGGTTATTGACTGACTGGTTATTTACTGACTGGCTGGTTGTTTACTGGCTGGATATTTACTGCCTGGTTATTTATTGGCTGGTTATTTACTAACTGACTGGTTATTTTCTGCCTGGCTGGTTATTCACTGACTGGCTGGTTATTTACTGACTGTTTATTTACTGCTTGGTTATTTACTGGCTTTTTATTTACTGACTGACTGGTTATTTACTGACTGACTGGCTGGTTATTTACCGACTGGCTGGTTATTTACTGACTGGTTATTTACTGCCTGGTTATTTACTGGCTTTTTATTTACTGACTGACTGGTTATTTACTGACTGGTTACTGACTGTTGGTTATTTACTGACTGGAAACTGACTGTTGGTTATTTACTGACTGGTTACTGACTAACTGGTTATTTACAGGCAGGTTATTTACTGGCTGGTTACTGACTGGTTATTTATTGGCAGGTTATTTACTGACTGTTTTTCTACCCTCCAGACTGAAATCCATCATGGTTGACCTGGAGGCGCCCGTCGGGGCTGAGGCTCCGCCCCCTTACATGATCTTCCTGGTGGTCTTCCTGTTCTTCATCACTGGACTCCTGGGCTTCCTCATCTGTCACCTGCTGAAGAAACGAGGCTACCGCTGCCGAACAGGAGACCTGGAGGAGGAGGAGGAGGAGGACGAGGAGCTGAAAGGAGGCGCAGGAGGTGGCTTCATCACGATATATGAATATAGTATTTATGATGAATATCATTAATATCATTTATGGGATGATCAGCTGCTGTTTATTTATTTATTAATCTGTTAATATTCTACATTTATGGGATGATCAGCCGCTGTTTAAATGATTGAACAGTATCAGACATGTCTGTGATTCTATGAACATGAAACAGCCAATCACAGCATCAGCAGGTTGGCTCCGCCCCCTCACACTGGTCTCTGCTGGTCCACTCCTGGACCAGTCTCAGGTCAGCTACTGGTCCCTGTAGACCCAGTAGCAGCTGATCCCGGGACTGTTGAGATCCAGGAGGTGGTCTGTGGTGGAGGTGGTCTCTGGTGGATCTGGTCTGCGGTGGATCTGGTCTGTGTGGGGACCAGCGTTGCTATTAGTTGGGTCTGGACTGTGGAGATCCAGGATCTCATCTGGATCCAGGATCTCATCTGGATCTGGGCCTGGACGTGGTGTGGAGGCACTAGAATCTGAAAACAGGACTAGCTGCTGATCATCCCATAAATGTTCCTTAATAATTTAACATGAAATGAACATTTATGACCAAAAAGCATCGTTACAGCAGAGAAATAATCCACAGACACACGTTTACATGTAGTTTTAGCTTGAATTTATAAATTCCTGATTAGATTATTTGATGATTTTCAGGGTTTTATATGAATTATTCCATGTCTTTGTTTCAGATGAAGATGAAGAGAACCAGGACACAGTGGAGCAGATCCTCAAATGCATCATTGAGAATGAAGGTGATGAACAGAAGAACAGATTATAGTGACTTCTTCAGCTACTAACACATGATTTACAGCTGGTTTTCAACATAAATAGATGGGTTTCTTTTAGGCGGAGCTAATGTTTTCCCTTCTTTGCTTTATTCTAGCTGGATGTACTTCAACACTGTTCATTTTAAATAGATTCTGTCACTGATCCAAATATCTCTAGCTTTATTTAAACCCAGGATCATCCAGTAAACCCCTGTAGAATGATAAATAGACCTAGAACAGCTTAACTACTTCTCTAATGTGGTTATTTCTTTCACATCCAGCCAACATGGAAGCTTTCAATGAGATGCTGGGAAACCACAACGTGTGTGTCCGTCATGACCCCAGGTAACCTCCTCCATTACAGCAGAACTCATCTCTAGACCAGTGTCCAGACCTAAACTCTTTATAATATTCACGTACATAGATGAAACAGATGGAATAGTTCTTAGTGGAACCTTCACCGCCCTGAAAACTCCATGTAAAACAGGGTTTGTCAGGAGAAAATGGTTCTGGGTAGAACCTTAGCCCCTCAGGAAGAACCCTTTTAGAACCGTTATTACTAAGAGTGTAGCTCTACTTTATCCAGTCTACCACCGTATTAAAGGTGTTGTTGGTGTCCAGGTTGCGTAAGGAGTCCATCGGTGGAGTTCCCCCCCACCACCACACGGTCCACTCCGGCACCGACCACAACTCCTGCCACCTCTGTGCCCAGGTCCGGTCCAAAAAGGGCCGTCGGCAGAGCAGAACCCCTCGGTCCAAGCAGCGGCCCGGGGAGCAGACGGTCTTCTCCGTCGGCAGGTAACACACAGCTTCTGCACAAAGCATGCTGGGAAAGAAAAGGTAGGAACTGAAACCCGTGTCCCTGTCTCTTCAGATTCCGTGTGATACACACCGATAAGAAGCTGCTCGGGAGTCCGAATCAGTTGGTTTCTTCGGGCGATCAGTTGGACCGGTCCCAGGAAAACGACGGGGGGTTCAACCTGAGGAGCATGTTTAAGGACGTCCGCCCGCTCACAGAAAGCTCCAACGGGAATGCTCCGAACGTGGGGAAACGCAGGAAGAGCGTGACCATATTTGGTCTGAGGCGCGGCAGCGACCCCACCAGCGTTAAAGCAGCGGAGGGGCCCGGCCGGGACCCCGGGGGGGTCCGATTCGCTATTCAGCAGCAACCGGTGGTCCTGGAAGAACCACCGCTGACAAAGAGCAGTGAAAACGAAACTAAACCTTGTTCCACACCTGAAACCAAGACCACAAAGCACCAAACACCACCTCAGTACCGGGCTAGTCCTCCAACGTCCCGGCAACAAATGGACAAACAGGCCCAAGACCCTCAACGTGGATCCGGTTCTACAGTCCGACCTCCAGATGGAAGTCCAGCATGTGCCCCCAGCTCTCTTCCTGTTCCAGCTTTGTCCAAGCAGACCTTTCAGATACCGGATAAACAAGAAGATGTTGACTACAACATGTTAAGAAATGCGGAGGCCTATGATCCTGGTCCCGTGCAGACATCTACACCCATCACCCCAGGACCTGGATTTGGTCCAGGTTTGACTCCTGTCATTTCCTCTGCTCAGCCTGAACCTTATTTGGGCAAAAGTCTTCCAGTAACCCAAACCCCCCCTGACCTAAGTTCCAGCCCAGATCTGGAACCAGGTCTGGGTGCTAGCCTAGCTTTAATAAGCTTAGGTTCTTCCCCCCCGTCTTCATTTCTAATCAAAACCCCTTCATCTGTGTCTTCATCAAAAACTCCTACCTCACCCTTTGCTGCCACACCGAGCCCTAAACTAAGCTCCAGGAACCCGCTGTCAGAAGCTGCCCTCACTCCGAGCCCCAAGCTCCCGACAGGCCAAGCCGGGTCGAGCCGGTCTCTGATTCCATCTTCGTCTTTTGGAAAAGGTTCTGGTCCCTCACAAGACCGAACCCCGTCACTAAAACTCGATAGCATGCCAGTGAGATCTTCTTCTCCAGCTACGCAAGTCCCTTCTTCACCTTGTCCGGACATGAAGTCAGGAAGTTCAACGTTATCCCTAAAGGAACAAGAGCCAGAAGGAGGCAGAACCCCAAAATCAGAAGAAAGAAAGATAGAAATAAAAATAGGGATTTCACCATTTGTGGGAGATTTTATAGGTTCTAGTCATTCTTCTCCCGTTGATCAGCTTTCTAAGGACAAACTGAGCAGTTTCCCTCCGTCTTCCTCGCCTGGTTCACCTCTGGGGACCAGGATCAGCAGCGTGGTCATCAGCCCAGACAGCAAGAGACAGTTTTCTGTCATCACGATGGTGGAGAAGGAAGAGCAGTCTACTTCACCAACAAGCCACACAGGAGAAACCTCTGGATTCGGGATCGAATCTGGAAAAGCAGGGACTGGTCTTCTCAGTCCAGGAGGATATGTCCCTGTTTTAGGAGTCAGGCAACCTGAGACTTCTGGGACAGAAACCAGGTCCATGATGAGTCAGGAAAAGGACGATATGGTAGAGATGGAAGATATTAGAGACTGTAAAGTGACGCAGGAGGAGGAAGAAGACGTGGAAAAGTCCGGGAATGTTCAGTCAAAACCGGAATGACCAGAGGAGAGAGACACTGTCCTGGAACAAGACAGATTTAGAGATTTAAGATTTAAAGATTTAAAGGTGTAGCCCTGCTTAGAGGAAAAAAACATAGAAACAACACGTAAGATAATGCTTTTAATCATGTAACCACAGCTGGTAAAATAACACCTGCAACTGCACTGGCCCAGACCAGACCAGACTGGACTGGTCCAGACTGGACTAAACTGGAGTGGACTGGCCTGGACTAGACTGGACTGGACCGGCCTGGACCAAACTGGACCAAATCAGACGAGACCAGACTGGACCAGACTGGACTGGACTGGCCTGGACCAGACTGGACTGGACTGGAAATATAGAATAACAAGAAAACCAGAATCTGCCTGGTCTACAACCATGCTAGCAGCTATATGCTAATGCTAAGTCCTTATGGTCACTCTAGTTTCTCGTGTTACTGTGAACTCCAAAGTAATTTCATTGGTTTGTCATAAATTATGAATTAAATAATCTGACTTTGGTGCAGGATGAAATGCAGATCAGAACAGAAAGCTGGTCCAGATCTCACGATGATTCACCCAACGTCTGTGAAGCTATTTCACATAAAACCACAAATATCAACTGAGACTCTAGACTTTTGTGGATATTCAGGCTTTAATGTGTCAGTTATACAGAGAAATATCCACTGTACAACATGTGAAATGGTTGAGTTATGGTTCAACAGCTGAAACCTTCACTGGTCAAATCCATTAATGAATGGGACCGTGTGATTGAATGATATTTAATAATTAGAATCATTGATGCTGTTTCTTTTGGAATATTAAGTCTCATACATTGGTCTGATTGATCTGATTGATCTGATTGATCTGATTGATCTGATTGATCTGATTGTTCTGATTGGTCTGATTGATCTGATTGGTTCTCTAATTGAACAGCTTCAGCTGATCCATGTTTCTCTGCATTGAATTTATTTACATGTTTTTCTTCATGGAAACAGTCTTGTTGTTCCAGGTTTCCCTCGTCTAACTCCAGCCTGTTCAATGATTCCCACCACACAATGCTGCTGCTTTACAGTGACTCCAGGAATCACATTCAGGAATAATGTCTAGGATTAATGTCCAGGAATAATCCAGGAATAATGTCCAGGAATAATGTCTCGGAATAATGTCTAGGATTAATGTCTAGAATTAATGTCCAGGAATAATCCAGGAATAATGTCCAGGAATAATGTCCAGGAATAATGTCTCAGAATAATGTCCAGGAATAATCCAGGATTCATGTCTAGGAATAATGTCCAGGAATAATGTCCAGGAATAATGTCTCAGAATAATGTCCAGGAATAACGTCCAGGAATAATCCAGGAATAATGTCTAGGAATAATGTCCAGGAATAATGTCCAGGAATAACGTCCAGGAATAATCCAGGATTAATGTCTAGGAATAATGTCCAGGATTAATGTCTAGGAATAATGTCCAGGATTAATGTCTAGGAATAATGTCCAGGAATAATGTCTGGGAATAATGTCCAGGATTAATGTCTAGGAATAATGTCCAGGAATAATGTCTAGGTATAATGTCCTGGAATAATGTCCAGGAATAATGTCCAGGAATAATGTCTCGGAATAATGTCCACGAATAACGTCCAGGAATAATCCAGGAATAATGTCTAGGAATAATCCAGGAATAATGTCCAGGAATAATCCAGGAATAATGTCCAGGAATAATGTCTAGGAATAATGTCCAGGATTAATGTCCAGGAATAATGTCCAGGAATAATGTCCAGTAATAATCCAGGAATAATGTCTAGGAATAATGTCCAGGAATAATGTCCAGGAATAATCCAGGAATAATGTCCAGTAATAATCCAGGAATAATGTCCAGGAATAATGTCCAGGAATAATCCAAGAATAATGTCCAGGAATAATGTCCAGTAATAATCCAGGAATAATGTCTAGGAATAATGTCCAGGAATAATCCAGGAATAATGTCCAGTAATGATCCAAGAATAATGTCTAGGAATAATGTCCAGGAATAATGTCTCGGAATAATGTCCAGGAATAATGTCCAGTAATAATCCAGGAATAATGTCTAGGAATAATGTCCAGGAATAATGTCCAGGAATAATGTCCAGTAATAATCCAGGAATAATGTCCAGTAATAATCCAGGAATAATCCAGGAATAATGTCTAGGAATAATGTCCAGGAATAATGTCTAGGAATAATCCAGGAATAATGTCCAGGAATAATGTCTAGGAATAATGTCCAGGAATAATCCAGGAATAATGTCTAGGAATAATGTCCAGGAATAATGTCCAGTAATAATCCAGGAATAATATCCAGGAATAATGTCTAGGAATAATCCAGGAATAATGTCCAGGAATAATGTCTAGGAATAATGTCCAGGAATAATCCAGGAATAATGTCCAGGAATAATGTCCAGGAATAATGTCCAGGAATAATGTCTAGGAATAATGTCCAGGATTAATGTCCAGGAATAATGTCCAGGAATAATGTCCAGGAATAATGTCCAGTAATAATCCAGGAATAATGTCTAGGAATAATGTCCAGGAATAATGTCCAGGAATAATCCAGGAATAATGTCCAGTAATAATCCAGGAATAATGTCCAGGAATAATGTCCAGGAATAATCCAAGAATAATGTCCAGGAATAATGTCCAGTAATAATCCAGGAATAATGTCTAGGAATAATGTCCAGGAATAATCCAGGAATAATGTCCAGTAATGATCCAAGAATAATGTCTAGGAATAATGTCCAGGAATAATGTCTCGGAATAATGTCCAGGAATAATGTCCAGTAATAATCCAGGAATAATGTCTAGGAATAATGTCCAGGAATAATGTCCAGGAATAATGTCCAGGAATAATCCAGGAATAATGTCCAGTAATAATCCAGGAATAATCCAGGAATAATGTCTAGGAATAATGTCCAGGAATAATGTCTAGGAATAATCCAGGAATAATGTCCAGGAATAATGTCTAGGAATAATGTCCAGGAATAATCCAGGAATAATGTCTAGGAATAATGTCCAGGAATAATGTCCAGTAATAATCCAGGAATAATATCCAGGAATAATGTCTAGGAATAATCCAGGAATAATGTCCAGGAATAATGTCTAGGAATAATGTCCAGGAATAATCCAGGAATAATGTCCAGGAATAATGTCCAGGAATAATGTCTAGGAATAATGTCCAGGAATAATCCAGGAATAATCCAGGTATAATGTCTAGGAATAATGTCCAGGAATAATGTCCAGGAATAATGTCCAGGAATAATCCAGGATTAATATCCAGGAATAATGTCCAGGAATAATGTCTAGGAATAATGTCTCGGAATAATGTCCAGGAATAATCCAGGAATAATGTCTAGGATTAATCCAGGAATAATGTCTAGGATTAATATCCAGGAATCATCTCCAGTTCAGACCATGTTACTGATTCTCTGTATTTTAGCTCATTCACACTTTCTGCTCCAAGTGATTAATCTGATAATCATGAATCTGATTATCATGAATTCTTTATAAGATGCTAATGCTAACAGCAGAAATGTAACACAGCTCCTCGTTTAACCTGATGACCTCACCAGGTGGGTCAGGGACAGGAAGTGCACGAGGTTAACGGCCTTAACGAGCTCGTTAGATCTGCAATAGAAAACTCCAGGGACTGAAGTTGTCTGCTTTGACACGTTTGAAGGAAGAGTCCCTTTAGTTAATCTCTGTGTGGTTTAGTGAATCACAGATGAATTAACCTGAGACGTTTGGGTGAAACGTGTCGATCTGGAAATAACAGGATGTTAGAAAGAAGGAAGATCCCATCATTGCTGTTTAAACTAAAAACTGAACTGAATGGATTCATCTCAGGCACAACTCTACATTATTATTATATTATATATCTGTTATATTATCACTTTATTAACAGCAGCAAACACAGAGCAACGTTAAGGACCATGTGATGAATGGCAGCCACAGATAATCGCTCATATATATATATATATATGTGTGTGTGTGTGTGTGTGTGTGTTAAAAACCATGCAGAAATCTTTGGTTCATGGATATAAACATAAACGGAGCCTTTAAGGCCGCAGGAACAAAACATGCTTAGTTTTACTTCTTTCAGTCCACAGTGAATCTGAGGACCTGGTCCCAGCAGGTCCCAGGAGGACCTGGTCCCAGGAGGATTCAGACAGGTCAGAGGGTTCAGGTCAGAGGTCAGCGCGTCTTTATGGGAAACTGAGCAGGATGAGTTTCCTCTGTCCCACAGTCTGACATCATGAAGACACATTTAGATGTTATTAAAACACACACACACACACACACACACACACATACACACACACACACGTTGATGAGTCACATGATGAATCATGTTTGTATGTTTTTGTTGTTTTTGTTTAGCTGCTGCATGATAAACATTTGATCTACGTTTCAGATCTAGAATAATGTGTGAAAATGTGTGTGTGTGTGTGTGTGTGTGTGTGTGTGTGTGTGTGTGTGTATGTGTGTGTGTGTGTGTGTGTGTGTGTGTGTGTGTGTGTGTGTGTGACATGTTAAGGACCAAGAGGAACACGATGACCATGAATCATCGTGATGATCATTAATCTGTTTGACAATTATCCTAAAACTTTTTTTTCTCACAAAAATTATATATATATATATATATATATATATATATATATATATATATATATATATATGAAATAAAAAAAGTATTTATAATTTCTCAAAGTTGATTTGAGAAAAGTTGAGTTGAACTAATAAATCAAAGTGTGACAGCAGAGTAGATTTCGCTTTAATCATCATAAACAGTGAATGAATGTGCAGCTTTTATATAAAGAACCACTGTAGTTTTAACACGTTAACATGACTAATGTTCTTCCACATGTCTGAACACGTATGTATCTGATAAAAGCACATATCACAACCACAGCTACTTCTATATGATTATATGTTGTTATATATACCAGCAACACAACTAATGCAGTAACATCAGCAGCTTCAATACAACAGAACTTCTCCATATTAATTATGAATACTATAATACAGTATATTAATTATGAATACTATAATACAGTATATTAATTATGAATACTATAATACAGTATATTAATTATGAATGCTATAATACAGTATATTAATTATAAATACTATAATACAGTATTTTAATTATAAATACTATAATACAGTATATTAATTATGAATACTATAATACAGTATATTAATTATAAATTCTATAATACAGTATATTAATTATAAATTCTATAATACAGTATATTAATTATAAATTCTATAATACAGTATATTAATTATGAATTCTATAATCCAGGGGCTGGACTTTATATACAATAACAACACAGTTGATGATGTGACACACTTGTAAATATGTAAATGTGAATTAATATGTATAATTTATTCTGCTCTAAATAAAATAAGAGAATTCTCCTTTTCAAACCTGCAGGTGTGTGTTTGTTTTTCACAAAAACATTAAAGCCATGAATCAGTTATTTTAAAGATCATGTTTCCTCTGATTATATTTGATTCATGTCTTGATGAAGTTGATGAATTTTAATGACTTGATAGAAGAATTCACTGAGTGACCGTTAGAATTAAAGCAACAGGTCGACATTAAACTGAAGAGGTTCCACAAGGTTCAATACTGGGACCTCAAATGTTTAAATGGGTCGAACACTTCGAAGAATCATCATCAGGTCTATAAATGTACCTTGTGTGTTCATGTTTGTTTCTGGGTAGTTTAAAGACCATTTGGATCTTTTTTTTTTTAACAACATTTTTTTGATAGAAATTGTCGAATGGACCAGGACCAAGACTAGGACCAGGAGGTCCTCAAGGCTGAGGTGAAGACTTCTGTATCGGAGGAGGAGGTGGAGGTCGGCACTGCAACAGAAACAGGAGGAAGAAACATGTTGATGTGTTACTGATGGAAGCTGCTGGTCTACGTACTGGTCTACATACTGGTCTATGTACTGGTCTATGTATTGGTCTACTGGTCTATGTACTGGTGTACGCACTGGTCTATGTACTGGTCTACTGGTCTACGTACTGGTCTATGTACTGGTCTATGTACTGGTCTACTGGTCTATGTACTGGTCTACGTACTGGTCTACGTACTGGTCTACGTACTGGTCTATGTACTGGTCTACGTAATGGTCTACATACCAGTCTATGTACTGGTCTACGTACTCATCTATGTACTGGTCTATATACTGGTCTACGTACTGGTCTATGTAATGGTCTATGTACCGATCTACATATCGGTCTACTTACTGGTCTACATACAGTCTATGTACCGGTCTATGTACTGGTCTACTGGTCTATGCAATGGTCTATGTACCGATCTACATACCGGTCTACTTACTGATCTACATACAGTCTATGTACCGGTCTATATACTGGTCTACTGGTCTATGCAATGGTCTACATACTGGTCTACGTACCGGTCTTAGTCGGATGCTGCCTTCAGGGTCTGCAGGAGACAAGGAGACTTGTGAACACAGAGCAGATGTTTCCACCTTAACTAACGTAATAATGTAGAACTGATGAACACCAACCGAATCTGCTGTCTGAGGGGAGGAGCTGCTGCTGGTCCTGCTGGTCCTGCTGGTCTTGCTGGTCCTGCTGGTCCTGCTGTAAATGGGTCAGGGGAGGCAGGGAAATAAGTGATGTAAAGAATCACATCATCTATAAAGATGCTGCTGCAGGAATTAGACTGCACCGCCTCATCTTCATCGTTACCTCCTCATCTTCATCATGGACGAACTCAACCACCAACGACGGGAAGACACCGATCCGCCCATTTAGACGCCCCTCCCAGAAGCCATCATCCACCTGAGGACACATCACCATCATCATCATCTTCATTATCATCATCATCACCATAGTAACACACCTCTCCATGGCGACAGCTCAGCAGGTGGATCAGCGCCCCCTCCTGGAAGGACAGCTCCTCAGAGCTCTGAGCCTGGTATGAGTACAGAGCTCTAACCACACCTGTAAATACAACATGATTATATCTAATGAAATCAAACCACAACTTGTTACACACACACACACACACACACACACCTGGCCTGGCTGTAGTCTCTTTGCTGGATGAGGTGGAGCTGACAGATGTGTCCAGCTGAGCAGCGTCCTCTGCTGGTAAACACGGGAACTGCACATACCGCTCAGGAACATACCCCACCTGTCCACACGCATTACACACCTGGACACACAGATGATCACACCTGCTTACACATGTTACACACCTGGACACACATGGCCACACGTTACAGCATTACACACCTGCACAGGTGAACAGGTGACAGATACAGATGGTGCTGATATTTTTCTGATATGAGGAAACAGCTGTTACCTTCAGCCAGTCCTCCATGTCTCCATCCTCCACCACCTGAAGCTCCTCCCCTTCCATGATTGACAGCTCATCTGATTGGCTCGCCTACAGGAAGTAAAACACACACACAGGCTTCATACAGGCAGAACAATGGTCATTCCTGAGTTTATCAGTCAATTAGACCAAGTTATATCATTATTTTTATTTGTTAGCGTGTAGAAGACTCTGCAGCTGAACGTGTTCACATGTTTGACAGTTGCATGGTTTTCTATATTTGTAGGAACATGCAGGAAGTTCTGCATGGGTGTTTTTAATAATCAGCATGTGATTATCTTCATGTACCTGGTAGCTGAAGACCACTCTGCAGGCAGCAGGATAAACACACGCTGCAGATGTTGATGCTGGATCTGAGAAGATATCTCCATTATCATCGTAGTCCTCAAAGTCTGTGAGCTCAAACTCCTCCTCCTGGAACACACACACACGTCACCTCCATTCTAGACCACATTAGACACCATGGACCATCAGATCTACGACAGAGATTCGAGCATCTTATTGGTATAGAGGGCATCAGGCTGGTTTAAGTCTTGTCTCTCACATCATTCCCAGTTTGTTCATGTTGTTGTTTCTTCTATCTGTACTAAAGTTAAACATGGAGTTCCACAGGGTTCTGTGCTCAAACTAATACTTTTTACCCTTTATATGCTTCCTTTAGGTAAAATTATTAGGAAACACTCTGTTAATATCTACTGTTACGCTGATGATACACAACTGTATCTGTCAATTAATCCTAAAGAAACCAACCAGTAAAACTTCAACATGTCTTAAAGACATAAAATCCTGGATGAGCTGTAACCTTCTGCTACTAAACTCAAAGTTCTAAGGACAGGGAATGTTGTGTTGCTGTGCTGGAGCGAATCTGTGATTTGTGATTTTAGGCTATAAAAAATTGATTTGATTTACTGAGAAGTCCTCGGTGGATTTCCTCTGCTCGCTGAGTCGTCTCTCTCTCTCCAGCTCCTCCTCCGCCTGGTTCATGGCGTCATGGAGCAACAGATCGATTCCTGTCACAGTTTCTGACAGAAGAGCCAGGCGAGACTCCGCCTTCACCCTGCTGAGCTGAGACAAAAAGACACGCGTGTTACTGTAGAGATGCTACATGTTACTGTAGACACTACATGTTATTGTAGACACTACATGTTACTGTAGAGATGCTACATGTTACTGTAGAGATGCTACATGTTACTGTAGAGACGCTACATGTTACTGTAGACACGCTACATGTTACTGTAGACGCTACATATTACTGTATACACGCTACATGTTACTGTAGACATGCTACATGTTACTGTAGACAATACATGTTACTGTAGACACTACATGTTACTGTAGACACTACATGTTACTGTAGACATGCTACATGTTACTGTAGACAATACATGTTACTGTAGACACTACATGTTACTGTAGACACTACATGTTACTGTAGAGATGCTACATGTTACTGTAGAGATGCTACATGTTACTGTAGAGACGCTACATGTTACTGTAGACACGCTACATGTTACTGTAGACGCTACATATTACTGTATACACGCTACATGTTACTGTAGACATGCTACATGTTACTGTAGACAATACATGTTACTGTAGACACTACATGTTACTGTAGACACTACATGTTACTGTAGACATGCTACATGTTACTGTAGACAATACATGTTACTGTAGACACTACATGTTACTGTAGAGATGCTACATGTTACTGTAGAGATGCTACATGTTACTGTAGAGACGCTACATGTTACTGTAGACACGCTACATGTTACTGTAGACGCTACATATTACTGTATACACGCTACATGTTACTGTAGACATGCTACATGTTACTGTAGACAATACATGTTACTGTAGACACTACATGTTACTGTAGACACTACATGTTACTGTAGACACTACATGTTACTGTAGACATGCTACATGTTACTGTAGACAATACATGTTACTGTAGACACTACATGTTACTGTAGAGATGCTACATGTTACTGTAGAGATGCTACATGTTACTGTAGAGACGCTACATGTTACTGTAGACACGCTACATGTTACTGTAGACGCTACATATTACTGTATACACGCTACATGTTACTGTAGACATGCTACATGTTACTGTAGACAATACATGTTACTGTAGACACTACATGTTACTGTAGACACTACATGTTACTGTAGACACGCTACATGTTACTGTAGAGATGCTACATGTTACTATAGACACTACATGTTACTGTAGACACGCTAAATGTTACTGTAGAGATGCTGCATGTTACTGTAGAGATGCTACATGTTACTGTAGACACGCTAAATGTTACTGTAGAGATGCTACATGTTACTGTAGAGATGCTACATGTTACTGTAGAGACACTACATGTTACTGTAGAGATGCTGCATGTTACTATAGACACTACATGTTACTGTAGACACGCTACATGTTACTGTAGAGACACTACATGTTACTGTAGACACACTACATGTTACTATAGATACTACATGTTACTGTAGACACACTGCATGTTACTGTAGACATGCTACATGTTACTGTAGACACACTACATGTTACTGTAGACACTACATGTTACTGTAGACACTACATGTTACTATAGATACTACATGTTACTGTAGACACTACATGTTACTATAGATACTACATGTTACTGTAGACACACTGCATGTTACTGTAGACACTACATGTTACTATAGACACTACATGTTACTGTAGACATGCTACATGTTACTGTAGACACTACATGTTACTATAGATACTACATGTTACTGTAGACACACTACATGTTACTATAGATACTACATGTTACTGTAGACATGCTACATGTTACTATAGATACTACATGTTACTGTAGAGACACTACATGTTACTATAGATACTACATGTTACTGTAGACATGCTACATGTTACTGTAGACACACTACATGTTACTGTAGACACTACATGTTACTGTAGACACACTACATGTTACTGTATACATTACATGTTACCTTATACACGCTACATGTTACTGTAGACACCACATGTTACTGTAGACATTACATGTTACCTTATACACGCTACATGTTACTGTATACACGCTACATGTGTAGACTGTAGACTGTAGACACTACATGTTACTGTTGTACTGACACAACATCTTTAATCTTCAAGAATAAAAGACTCTAATTGTGTAGTAGTAAATCAGGGTTCCTCCTCCTCTGAGCTGGTTCTGGAGTACCTGGGCTTTCCTCACGCTGTCCTGAACCTCAGAGATCTTCTGCTCCACGCTGACCTCCATCTCCCCAGAGAGAAGCTGCAGCCGAGTCCTCAGAGTCCGCAAGGCCTGAGACCACGTTAGTATGAACAGGTAGGGAGTTGTCACAGCAGGAAACACTCAACTGAATTAAACTAACATCAGAAACAGCAGGAAAAAGTCAACTAAACTAATCATCTGTAACTGACTCTCTCTCCATGGGCCATGATCTTGTAGTCCTTAGCAGCTTTGGAAACCCATTTCTTGGCCTCTTTAACCAGGCAACTCTCTGCTCCTCCAGAAAGGACGTCCTGCAGAACACACACCTGTACACACACACACACACATATGTTTATCTGATCCTGTGGGGTCTTCTGTCAAATACCTGCATCATGAGGATGACTCCTTCTAAATTAGATATAATCATATAGATATAGACATAGTTTAACTCCAAAACATCTCCCGGGCTAATGTCCCCACCAAGACGGATAAACAAACACACACACACACTCAGGTTCAGAATCACAGACCTGGTCACATGGTGCTGGCTGGAAGCTGAATTCAGGGATTTTGCTGAAGGAAACTGATTCTTGTAGAAACTGCTGTACATTTCTCTCTCTGGTTACCTAGCAACAAGCAACGATTTTGACATCAGATCATTGTCTCCAGAGGAAACGTTAGATAAACAGGCCTCATTTTTC
>CM060464.1:5217500-5220000 GCA_030544235.1 Lepturacanthus savala
AGCTCGATGACCAGAAGTCAAACAATAATCAATCAACGTTTTAATGTGACATTAAAGCAGATTAATGTGATTAATGAGCAGCATCTTACCTTCCTGGGAGGAGGCTGCATGTTGCTGGATGATGATGATTCTGTTGTTGTTGCTGTAAAACGAAGCCTTAAAACCATAAACCTTCATCAGGATGATCAGATATACACAGACACCTCTGTCTCTGTCTATCTATCTATCTATCTATCTATCTATCTCTCTCCCTCTCTCTCTCTCTCTCTCTCTCCTTCTCTCTCTCCTTCTCTCTCTCCCTCTCTCTCTCTCTCTCCTTCTCTCTCTCCTTCTCTCTCTCCCTCTCTCTCTCCCTCTCTCTCCCTCTCTCTCCCCCTCTCCCTCTCTCTCTCTCTCTCTCTCTCTCTATGAAATATCATTATATTACTGTTATATAGTCTTTATACAGTAGAATCATCATGGAGGATGTTATGTCCATCTATGCCCCCTTCAGGCCCAGCACTGCCATTGCAGGGCAGATTAGCTTAGCTTAGTTAGCTTCTCGGGTTTGATAAGTAGGACCAGATCACTGCATTTCATGTTGTTTCATTGCATTTCATTTTATTTTGTGTGTTGTAGAGCTCACCTGCATCTATGTGGAGTAATTTTGTTGGTAAGTGTTGTTTTTTTCCCCTTTTGTGTCAGGAAGATGTTTTGCTGTTAGCTACTTTTGTGCGCGGAATAGGCCTAAAACATTCACGGATCTATTTATAGATCGATTGATGTTCGGTGTAATTTGCAGTGGTCAATGTTCTCGGCTGCATTAAATGCTGCAATTTGTAAAGTTAGTAATTGGTAGTAACTTTCTGCAAAGTGAGCGTAGCTGTTAAACTTTAAGCTAGGCTTTGTGAATTAGCACGTTTTTGTAGCCTCGTCGTTTATAAGGGAGAAGCTAAGGAAGTAGCTTTTGGTTGTGCCTCATTCCGTTGTGTTTTTTGCGTTTGGTATTTTGAAAATACACTGTGTTGAATTTGCACCTATTGGGGAGAGTAGGCAGCATTTTCACATCGGTTTTTGTGGCTTTGTTAATTTGCTTGTCATTTCTTTACAATGGGGATTGTAGAAGAGTTTTATGCTAGTCCGTAGCAGCAATGACTAAAACGCAGGTGTGTGAAGTCGCTGAGCAATACAAACTCTTTCTTACATCTCAGGATAAAAGATTTATTATTTTCAGCCATAACATAATTTGGGGGCTCGTATAAATTATATATATAATAATAAATAACAGTTAAAACTTCATATACATCATATTCTTTAATTCTTTGAACACAAAATCTAAAGAAGAATAACAGATAATATTGAAATAAAAATAATACATCAAATAAATAAATAAATAAAAATAAATAACCTGAAACTAAACTAATGTAGAACTGATGAGATGAATGTAGGAGGAGTTGATGGATGAAGATGATGATGATGATGATGATGATGATGATGAAGGTCGCTCATTGGTTGAAGTGGTAGCTGTTCATCTTCTCCTTCAACGTGATCATCTGGTCCCTGAAAGTCTTGGCTGAGATCACGTCTCCGTCACATTTCAGATCCAACGAGGAGAAAACCTTCTGAAACAGAAACGACATCGTCAACTCTACGCGGCTTCTCATTGGTCAGGATGCAGCTGTGACATCACAAAGGTGTTTACAGGGACTTTGAGCATCTTTTTTACTAACTGAAGAGTGATAATCCAGTACACATCAAAGCTACCGTCCTGTTATCAGCTTATAAAGCGTTTACCAAACATTGTGGAGGCATATTGCTGAGTGTCCTGTTCAGCATTGAGTTGAATTTCAGGTCCAGACCAGACTTCAGGGACTTCAGGGACTTCAGGCCCTGGATGAAATATCCTGGATGGGAACATCCCTGCAGAGGAACCAGCAGCAGAGTCTTCATCAACCAGCTGCTGAGCAGCTGTGTCTCAGCTCTGGAAATAACTTTAAAATAATGTTTAGTAATGATTTCCAGAGGAACCAGGTCATGGTTCAATACTGTCAAATGTCACAATGTCTGGGCCAAAATGCAAAAAATCTAAGAAGATCTCAAATCTAATTCTTATTTATGGGTCAGTGACAATTAAATAATGTTTGGCAAGATGAAAAAGTCAGAAACTGTTAAATGCACATTGTGTGTTCTTGTTGGTTTCTTGTTATTTAAAAGTCCATTTGGACACATTTGGATATAAAACTAGTTTATAGCATGTGTGAAGTGAAGTTTTTATTGTTACACCACGTGACAGTTTCATCAATGACCCATGTTAGAAAGTCCTATTCAGGCCAAGGTCCCCACAGAGTCAGAGAAACAAACACACACACACACACTCATTTATCTGACATCATGGGGACCAAAGTGTGTCAAATACCTACACTCAGGGGACCACCGTCTCTAAATGAGATAGATACAGTTTTAACTCCAAAAAATCTTCCTCACACACACACACACACGCACACACACACACACACACACA
>CM060464.1:5225000-5250000 GCA_030544235.1 Lepturacanthus savala
GATACTCTATACTTTATACTCTATACTCTATACTTTATACTCTATACTTTATACTTTATACTCTATACTCTATACTCTATACTTTATACTCTATACTCTATACTTTATACTCTATACTTTATACTCTATACTCTATACTTTATACTCTATACTCTATACTCTATACTCTATACTTTATACTCTATACTCTATAGTTTATCCTCTATACTTTATACTCTATACTCTATACTTTATACTCTATACTCTATACTCTATACTTTACACTTTATACTCTATACTCTATACTTTACACTTTATACTCTATACTCTATACTCTATACTTTATACTCTATACTCTATACTTTATACTTTATACTCTATACTCTATACTCTATACTTTACACTTTATACTCTATACTCTATGCTCTATACTCTATATTCTATACTCTATACTCTATACTTTATACTATATACTATATACTCTATACTCTATACTCTATACTCTATACTTTATACTTTATACTCTATACTCTATACTCTATACTCTATACTTTATACTTTATCCTCTATACTTTATACTCTATACTTTATACTTTATACTCTATACTCTATACTCTATACTCTATACTCTATACTTTATACTTTATCCTCTATACTTTATACTCTATACTCTATACTCTATACTCTATACTTTATACTTTATACATTATCCTCTATACTTTATACTCTATGCTCTATACTCTATACTCTATACTCTATACTCTATACTTTATACTTTATCCTCTATACTCTATACTCTATACTCTATACTCTATACTTTATACTTTATCCTCTATACTTTATACTCTATACTCTATACTCTATACTCTATACTTTATACTCTATACTCTATACTCTATAGTTTATCCTCTATACTTTATACTTTATGCTCTATACCAGTCTCACTGTTCTTGGCTCTCAGAGGTTAAACTCCTTCCAGCGTCATGATGTAATTAGTCAATAATTAATCAATAATTAGTCAATAAACTACATGACTTCAGATGTTCATCCTTCACATGGTTTAGTTTTAAAATGACCATGAATAACATTACTATTAATGTTTCTGTTGTTTGACATTTAGTTACTGCAGTAATGAGCTGTTTTATACTATTTTTGAGTATTTTAAAGACACTGAGCTGTATTGTATTGTGTATTTCTACAGAATTTCAGTACATTCACCAACACATCAGTAAATAAAGTGTAGATTATCAGCGATAAAATGAAATTATTATGAAGAATCAACAAAACAAGCAGCTTCAAAGCAGAAAAAGTCTTTATTTAATCCTATAAACAGATGAACATCAAACCAACGCGTGTCTTCTCTACTCCAGAAACTCGCTCCTCAAACTCTCCTCGCTGTCAGAGAAGTTGATCAGCTCCTCCTCCTCCTCCTCCTCCTCCGGCTCCTGCTCCTCCTGCTCCTCTTGCTCCTCCTCCTCCCGTGATGCCTCCCCGTCTCCCCCCCCCTCCCCCCCCAGCTCCAGATAGCCTTTTGCAGTTTGGTTGACTGCTCCTCCACCCTTCATCCCTGCTCCTCCCGCTGCGCCTCCTGCTGCTCCTCCTGCTCCTCCTGCTCCCTCGGCTTTGCTTTTGAAAGGCTGGACCATCAGGATCCCTTCAGCCAGGATGGGAGTCCCTTCAGGACTGGCTCCGGCCCCCCCTGCCCGGCTGATCTGGTCTGGACTGAGGGTCTGGGTTCTGGGATCCAGGCTGACGCTGGACCGACTGGTGCAAAGACCCATCGCCAAAAACCGACCTTCAGAGTCCACAGGTGGTTCCTCTACAACGTTCTGTCAGGTTTTAGCTTCTTTTAGCTCAGAAAACAGAATGAACCATAAGTAAAAGCGAGGTTTCTGTCAGCTTCAGATCCTGAAGGACCAGATCTTCTCCAGCTGCAGCTCCACGACTGTTAGTGGTCAAAGTTCTGATATGAGGTGCCCGACCTTCCAGTGAATCTGGTCCTGGTCCTCTCTGTCCAGTCGACAGTGTCCAGATCCATCGTCTCTGATCAGCTCCTCCTCCCCTCAGGTCTCCTCCAGCTATAAATAGTCCCGAATCAGCCTGGACCACTTCAGTTCATCTCCAGGCTTCCTGAGACTGAAGGTCTCCCGTCCATCGTGTCCTGAGCTGTTTCAGCTACTGATGCTGCCGATGGTAGTTTGACTCGTTTGTGATTTCCTGCAGCTGATGGACTTGGATCTATTTGAGGAGCCACATCAGGTTTCAGCAGCTCCATTGTTCTCTGAGGGTCCTCCAGTCCAGTTCTCAACCTGCTGCCTGTGGCAGGTCCAGCAGTCACATGATTAAAGAGACAGTTATCCTGTTTAGTTGTGATGTCACTATCTTCTGATATAAGGGTCAGTGACAAAACTGTCATGTGACTAACAAAGGCTAGTGTGGTTGTGTGTGTGTGTGTGTGTGTGTGTGTGTGTGTGTGTATGTGTGTGTGTGTGTGTGCGCTGTGAAAGATTTTTTGGAGTTAAAACTGTATCTATCTCATTTAGAGACGGTGGTCCCCTGAGTGTAGGTATTTGACACACTTTGGTCCCCATGATGTCAGATAACTGAGTGTGTGTGTGTGTTTTTGTTTCTCTGTCTCTGTGGGGACCTTGGCCTGAATAGGACTTTCTAACATGGGTCATTGATGAAACTGTCACGTGGTATAACAATAAAAACTTGGTACCAGAAAGTTTAACACATGCTATAAACTGAAATTTGTCATTTTTGTGTCAAAAAATGGTCCAAATAGACTTTTAAATAACACGAAACCAACAAGAACGACACAATGTGCATTTAACAGTTTTAGACTTTTTCATCTTGCCAAACATTATTTAATTTTCACTGGCCCATAGTATAAAGGTTTAAAAAAATTAGGTTATCAACTACTTTTACATTTTAGGTGGATTATATGTTTAAAATGTAGTGTTTTTGCCAAAAAATCACACAGAATATTTGGTTTTGTATAAAAAAAAAAAATGACACAATTGGACTTTAAAACAACAAGAAACCAACATAAACGCAAACTGTACATTTATAGAGACCTGATGAATGATGAATAAAACTGTATTTTGAACGTTTTTGGCTTTCTCTTCTTGCCAGGAAACATCAGATCCGTGTCTCCAGAGGAAACACCAAAACGACATTAGTGAAAATATGAACAAACTGTTGATATTCAAGGTATCTGCAGATATAAATAAAGGCTGATTGCTTTAAGTGTGAAGTGCCAGCGTTGGTGGAGAGTGTGATAATGTGATAATGTGATAATGTAGAATGTATAATACTCGAGTCTTTTTTCATAAACTGAAAAGTTAAATGTTTCTGGAGATGCATGATATCAAAAAAGTTCAGTTTTCCTCTTTTTTTTTTAAATGATTTGTGAGTTATCTCTAAAAAAAAAAAAAACCTATCAGTCAATGTGAAAACTGAGAAATTTCCTTCTCAGCTGTGAGTAATTTAAAGTATCAGCGCTGAGATGAGGAGATAGACGGCTCTTATCTCAGCTTCATGAGAAGCTTCCTCTGCTGCTGCTGGTTTCTGCTTCGATTCCTATGTGATTTACAGGCTGTTTGTTCCATGTTGAGTTTGACTCACATTTAGTCTAAAGTCATCTGAAATGGGAGAAACGCAGCTTATCACATGTCCTTCTATGAGTGTAATGGCAAACCACAGCTGGCAGAAAGTGTGAGGATTCCCCAGCGGGGGAGTTCCACTGTGACATCACAGCTTCACGAGACGCTTCGCTGACCCAACACACGCAGATGTTCTCTGTTGTATGGAACATCGTTTGAATGAATTTCAGTTTTTACTGCAGATCCCATTAAAAAGGCCTGATAATGAGACCTGAGCAGAGCAGATCCAGGATCCAGGATCCAAGATCCAGACATGAATAACAGAAGCTTTACTTCTCAACATCTAAACATCTAAATATCTCAACAACTGAACATCTGCACCAACATGATTGAACCAGTGTCCAGACGTCACCAAAAGGATTAGGAGAGGATTAGTAAATATAGTGTTATATAGTGTAAATATAGTGTTATATTGCGTAAATATAATGTTATATAGTGTAAATATAATGTTATATAGTGTAAATATTGTGTTATATAGTGATATATAGTGTAAATACAGTGTTATTTAGTGTAAATATAGTGTTATATAATATTATATGGTGTAAATATAGTGTCATGTAGTGTTATAGAGCGTAAATAATAATAGTATATAATGTAAATATCGTGTTATATGGTGTAAATATAATGTTATATAGTGTAAATATAATGTAAATATAATGTTATATAGTGTAAATATAATGTTATATAGTGTAAATATAGTGTTATATAGTGTAAATACAGTGTTATATAGTGTAAATATAGTGTTATATAGTGTAAATATAGTGTTATATAGTGTAAATATAGTGTTATACAGTGTAAATATAGTGTTATATAGTGTAACTATAGTGTAAATATAGTGTTATATAGTGTAAATATAGTGTAAATATAATGTTATATAGTGTAAATATAGTGTTATATAGTGTAAATATAATGTTATATAGTGTAAATATAGTGTTATATAGTGTAAATATAATGTTATATAGTGTAAATATAGTGTTATATAGTGTAAATATAATGTTATACAGTGTAAATATAGTGTTATATAGTGTAAATATAATGTTATATAGTGTAAATACAGTGTTATATAGTGTTATATAGTGTAACTATAGTGTAAATACAGTGTAAATATAGTGTTATATAGTGTAAATGTAATGTAAATATAATGTTATATAGTGTAAATATAGTGTTATACAGTGTTTTGATACTCAGACCCGAGTACAGCGGATCCAGGATCCTATGTGACTATAAAATATCAATAAAGTTTACAACTTTTCAACTTTTCCCATTTTATGTGATCTAAACTTTAAAGATTGTAGCGTTTATTACGATTCGTATATTTTTATTACCTCAGATTGTTTTTTTTTTCTGTTTTTCAGTGTTTTTATTCCTTCATCTCACCTTCATGTTTCTACCAACAATGATTCCAGAGATGTTTTTGAGTTTCATGGTTTATTTGTCTGAAATCTGTGTCAGGGCAGTTTATTGCTTCATCAGGAAATGTTCACATTAGTTTTAAAGATAATATTTTCAAAGGTTTTTTTAAAAAAAAACTTTACAAGCTACAGTTAGAAGTTAGAGGTTAAAGTTTTAGATGTTGAACATGTTAAAGGATAAACTAAACTAAGCTAAGCTAAACTATGCTAAGCTAAGCTAAACTATGCTAAGCTAAGCTAGGTCCTGACTACAGCTGCTCAGGGTTTTATTTTCAGCAGCCAACATGTCCCCAGCAGCAAAGCAGTGACGCTTGTCCTCCTGTCAGCATCAGCTCTGTTGGAGCAGCTGCAATGAGTCCGTGTGTCCGTCCTGTGTCTGTCCTTTCCTTGTCCATCTCTGTCCTGTCCATCCCTGGCTCTGTCCTGTCTATGTCCGTCCATCACATGGTGTCTCTTTCCTCCGTCTTCCTCCTCCCTCTCCTCCTTCCATCGCTCCCGGAGCTCCTGTCTTCCTGCAGGTGAAGAGGCAGACGAGGACGTGTCGTCCACCTCTGGTGAGGAGGACGAGGAGGAGTCGGGACAGTCCAGCCAGTCCTTAGCCGAGGATCGTGGGTAACCATCCTGCGGCGAGGAGCCCGGGGACGAGAACTTCCAGTAGGAGTCTCCTCTGAAGAGAAAGATGGAACCTGAAGAAGGAAGGAGGTCACAGGGGGTTATTCATTCATTTATCGATTGATACACCCAGATACACCCTAATACAACCAGATACACCCTGATACAACCAGATACACCCTGATACACCCTGATACACCCTGATACAACCAGATACACCCTGATACAACCAGATACACCCTGATACAACCAGATACACCCTGATACACACTGATACACCCTGATACAACCAGATACACCCTAATACACCCTGATACACCCTGATACAACCAGATACACCCTAATACAACCAGATACACCCTGATACAACCAGATACACCCTGATACAACCAGATACACCCTGATACAACCAGATACACCCTGATACAACCAGATACACCCTGATACACCCTGATACAACCAGATACACCCTGATACAACCAGATACACCCTGATACAACCAGATACACCCTGATACACCCTGATACAACCAGATACACCCTGATACAACCAGATACAACCAGATACACCCTGATACACCCTAATACAACCAGATACACCCTGATACAACCAGATACAACCAGATACACCCTGATACAACCAGATACAACCAGATACACCCTGATATACCCTGATATAACCAGATACACCCTGATACACCCTGATACAACCAGATACACCCCGATACAACCAGATACAACCAGATACACCCTAATACAACCAGATACACCCTGATATAATCATACACCCAGATACAACCGGATCTTCATCTTTATCCTTCTACTACTTCTACTCCTCCTTCTCCTCCTGCTCCTCCTGATCTACAATGAAACTCACCGTTGCTGTGTATGATTCCATTAACTCCTTCTCTGAGGAGCTGAGTCCAGGTGTCTCCTGGTTCAGTTTTCTCTGAGTGTCCTATCTGTCCCCACACAGGACCCTCCTCTGAGTCCCAGACCAGTCCCCAACTCCCTGCTCCTCCCTGCTGCTCCTGGTCTGCTCCTGCTGGTCCACTCGTCCTCCTGAGAGCAGCCAGGGGCTGGGGGTACCCTTCCTGCAGAGTCAGGTCCCTGAAGAGCCAGAACTGGGAACCTGCAAACACAGGTGTAGAGATTAAATAATCAAACAGGTGATATTCCATATGTTCTTACTGTCACCAGCAAATCTGTTCATTGAGGCTGATTCATCCATTTCCTCTGATTCTCTGAGCAAAGTGCCAGTGGAAACCTAAATGTGTTGGTCTGCAGCTAAAATAATCCACAAATAATCCCCTATTTCCACTAGTGAGGCAGCTGTAAATACTTTAAATATACTGTTATATACTGTAAATATAAATATACTGTCTATTGTGTATTGATTCATTGTGTATTATATACATTGTGGATTGATTCAAGTAAACCGTCTCCATGACAACCCACCACTGATGAAGATGATGGCATGGTCAGAGCGTCTCTCCAGGACAGCGTGGAGATGGGTCAGGTGAGCAGGTAGACCTGTCCACAGCCTCCGGACCGACGCCCCGCGGCCCGACACTAGCCCACCGCCACCGACCCGCCACATGGACAGACCTGTGGCAGACCCAGAGCAGGAAAATATACCGTTACTGTAAATATACTGATATATATACTACTATATATATACTGATATAGTGTTATATAGTGTAAATATAGTGTTATATAGAGTTATACAGTATAAATATAGTGTTATATAGTGTAAATATAATGTTATATAGTGTAAATATAGTGTTATATAGTGTAAATATAATATTATACAGTGTAAATATAATGTTATATAGTGTTATACAGTTTAAATATAGTGTTATATAGTGTAAATATAGTGTTATGTAGTGTTATATAGTGTAAATATAATGTTATACAGTGTAAATATAGTGTTATATAGTGTAAATATAATGTTATATAGAGTTATACAGTGTAAATATAGTGTTATATAGTGTAAATATAATGTTATATAGAGTTATACAGTGTAAATACAGTGTTATATAGTGTAAATATAATGTTATGTAATGTTATACAGTGTATATATAGTGTTATATAGTGTAAATATAATGTTATATAGAGTTATACAGTGTAAATATAGTGTTATATAGTGTAAATATAATGTTATGTAGTGTTATACAGTGTATATATAGTGTTATATAGTGTAAATATAGTGTTATATAGTGTAAATATAGTGTTATATAGTGTTATACAGTCTAAATATAGTGTTATATAGTGTAAATATAGTGTTATATAGTGTTATACAGTCTAAATATAGTGTTATATAGTGTAAATATAGTGTTATATAGTGTAAATATAGTGTTATATAGTGTAAATATAATGTTATATAGTGTAAATATTGCATTATATAGTGTAAATATAGTGTTATATAGTGTAAATATAATGTTATATAGTGTAAATATTGCATTATATAGTGTAAATATAGTGTTATATAGTGTTATACAGTGTAAATATAGTGTTATATAGTGTAAATATAGTGTTATATAGTGTAAATATAGTGTTATACAGTGTAAATATAGTGTTATATAGTATAAATAGCTCCTCCTACATGTCCGTATCAGGTTCCTGTTTCCGACAGTTTTACCTTTGAAGAAGAACGTTTCTCCTCTGATTGTTGCCACAGCGTCAAAGCTGCAGTTACAGCGATCTACGGAGGGGCTGGAGGGACAAAACACTGAAATGTTAGTTCTGTCCTCTAACAGGAAGGTTTCTGAGGTTATTGCTGTGACGTTGTGACATCACCCGTCTCTGTGAGGACGGCCTGGACCTCTCTGATGGATCTGAGGCTCCGGGACCAGCTGAGAAGAGTCTGGCACCTGGTTCCTTTTCCCTGAAAGACCAACATCCTCAGTTTACTCATCTGAGAAGCTGAAACATTCACATTCCTGTCTTCGCTGAAAGTTGAACTCATCGCCGCTGACATGTGACGGTAGGTGTGATGTCACAGAGTGACTCAGCTCTTCATACAAACACGGATTTCAAACGGCTAAAAATGTTCATTTGTTGAGACAAACGTGGCCAGAAACCAGGACAGAGTCCTACCATACAGCTGGGTGATGTGGTCCAGGTCTGGGGGTCCCAGGCGGTACTGTAGGGGGTCTCCAGCTGGACCCTGGTAGTACGGCCTCATCACTGAGTGACGGGAGGACGAGTGAACCAGACCCAGAGCATGACCGAACTCATGGACCAGAACTGTGAACAGGTCCGTCCCCTCAGAGGCTGGGGAGTAATATAATATAATGTGATATAATGTCATCCATAGTTTATCGTGAGAGAAGTGAATTAGACCGGTTCATCCTCTGAGGACCAGGACTATCATGATGTCACCTGGCTGTCTGAAGGTCCAGTCCTCCTCTGCGTCCAGGTGGACTCCACCCGCCCGGTCGGGGTCCGAGGGGAAGAAGGCGTGTCCGACCGCACCGCCCGCCCCGTCGAAGGGATAGCTATCACCATGGTAACCGTGGAGGAAGTCCACCTGCAGGTCAGCTGACTCTGGGCTGCCCACCTGGAGACAAAGATCAGCTGTCTGTGGACAGGAAACTGATACATCCCACTTTCCTTTATGACCTGAACGCAGCCCCGATACTTCCTGACGGCGCCGACCTCGTGGAACTCCAGCGGCGTTGGCTCCGCCCACACCCTCAACGCGTAGAAGACCAGCGAGCGAATCGTCTCGCGGGATAGACGAGAAGCGGCGGGATACGAACGCAACCTGAGGACATGAAGATAGTCGATCATGTTCATGATGTGATGGACACGATGAGATTTTGAAACATCTGAGCGATGGTTGACCTCCAGTTGATGTTCCTGTGGCTCCACCTGGAGGTCGACCTCTTGCTCCGCCTCCTCAGGTTTCGCCCTTCTTGATTGGTCGGTGATTTGGAAGACTCTTCCTGGTCAGGTAGGGAGCAGCGTGGAGTGCTAATTAATGCCATGGTTTCCTCATCTGAACATCAGAACATAGAAAAGTAAAATCAGGGGTTACTGTAGGGGTTCCCAACCTGGGGTCTAGACCCCCACAAGCGGTTGATGGGTTAATTTATGGGATCTAGACCTAGAGCTAGTCTAGAGCTAGGTCTAGTCTAGACCTCAACAACCTGGGGTCTAGACCTCCAAAAGGGGTCGCTGGGTTCATTTAAGAGGTCATGAGATGATGAAATGACACAAAAACACATTTAGACACAAAATTCTTCTAATTTCTTTTTTTTTTTCTGGTAACAGCTTCTCAGATGTGAACATGTATGTCTTTCCTTTATAAATGTGATGATAATCTGAATCTCTTCATGGAATTGTTTTGGACCTATTTGAAGATTTGGATCTTTTCATTATTTTCTGACATTCTAATGGGCAAAACAGAATCCAGGCAATAATCAGTGAGTTGTAACTCACCTATGACTCCGGTGTCATTGAGGCCGGCGAATCTCTGCATGTCCCTGACCGCTGCCGTCACGGTGGTCCAGGCCTGAAGCTGGTGGCCTGTGGAGGACTCTGAGGGGTCTGAGGGGACGGAGGGGGGCAGGTATCCATACCTCATCAACCAGTCCTGCAGGACAAGTCCACAACACCAGATCCTGAACAGTCTTCAACTATTTCAGCTCTCTTTCTGCATCACCAATTAACACTGAAAACCCATTTATTAGCTAATTATAAGCATTATCAAATACATTTATACACCAACCTTAACTTCACTAATTATGACCCCACTAATCCTAAAACCCCTAAAGCCCCTAAACCCTTTAGCCAATAAACCCTCTAAACCAAAACTGTAAAACCCCTGCAACAAAAACCCCTAAACTGCAGAGCCCCCTAAACCAAAAACCTAAACACCCTCAACAAAAAACCCCAAACTCCTAAACCACTAAACCTGTAGTGGGTTAGGGTTAATAGGGTTAGGGTTAGTATTGTTTGGGTTAGTGGGGTTAGGGTTAGTGGGGTTAAGGTTAGTGGGGTTAGAGTTAGTGGGGTTAGAGTTAGTGGGGTTAGGGTTAGTGAGGTTAGGGTTAGTGGGGTTAGAGTTAGTGGGGTTAAGGTTAGTGGGGTTAAGGTTAGTGGGGTTAGAGTTAGTGGGGTTAGGGTTATTGGGATAAGGTTAGTGGGGTTAAGGTTAGTGGGGTTAGGGTTAGTGGGGTTAAGGTTAGTGGGGTTAGAGTTAGTGGGGTTATAGTTAGTGGGGTTAGGGTTAGTGGGGTTAAGGTTAGTGGGGTTGAGGTTAGTGGGGTTAAGGTTAGTGGGATTAAGGTTAGTGGGGTTAGAGTTAGTGGGGTTAAGGTTATTGGGGTTAAGGTTAGTGGGGTTAGGGTTAGTGGGGTTAGGGTTAGTGGGGTTATAGTTAGTGGGGTAATGATTAGTGGGGTTAGGGTTATTGGGGTTAAGGTTAGTGGGGTTATAGTTAGTGGGGTTAGGGTTAGTGGGGTAATGATTAGTGGGGTTAGGGTTATTGGGGTTAAGGTTAGTGGGGTTAGGGTTATTGGGGTTAGGGTTAGTGGGGTTAAGGTTAGTGGGGTTATAGTTAGTGGGGTAATGATTAGTGGGGTTAGGGTTATTGGGAGTATTTCTGGTACAGGACGTTAGCATAAAGATCAGACAACTAACTGTTAATAGTAAACTGGGTTACTCAGTAGATTTAGTACCAGCAGCTGTGAGCTGTCGTCTTCAGTTGGATTCACTGCTGCTGATGAAGCCGTTGGAGTCGCAACAGAAACTGTTTGAATCCATCCATCAATCAGCCAGAAAAACAGAATCCAAGTCTTCATCTTGGCTGCTTCAAACATTTATTAAATATTGAACAGAAAGCAGTATTTTAGTCTGATGATATTTTTTCCATGGATCACAAAGTCAAAAATACATGAAATAAACATTTTTCAGAATGTTGTTTCTACTTTTATTTGTATGTAGACACTTCACCACATTTAGCTGAAGGAATATGTAATACAAGGTTTTTCTTTAATTATATAAATATTAATCTATTCAATGAATCCTAATTACCACCAACTATCACTCTCCAGCAGGTAGAGGGAGACAGGGACAGTAGTCCAGGTGAGAATCCTGACAAACTAATATTAAAGCTGCTCAAACAGCTTCAACTTTGTCAAACCTTCATTTCCTTTTAAACTTTAACTGTATTTCCAGTGACAATGCTGTGCAGAGAGAGTTGGGAGATGAGGACCCTGTTGGTCTGAGCCCCGACTACAGAAGCTGGTTCTGGGGATGTGGATCTTCACCTCTCTGCTGGGAGAAGGAGTTTGAGCTGTTGGGAGGTTCAGAGGTCACATTGACCCACAACCTGGGCTCCAGGACCAGTTTCCTGGAGCGGGACTGGACTCTCTACCTCTAGAGTTGCCCAGAGTGGGGGTGTGCAGGAATACTGGTTTTCCCCTGGTTTGGTGTCTGAACGTTAGGGTTCACCCCTGTGGACAAGATGGTCAACTAACTCCACCTTTAGGTGGGGGGACAGGTCCTGACTGTCATCTGTGCCTATGCACTGAGCAACAGTTCATAGTAGCCCACCTTTCTGGAGTCCTTGGAGGGCATTTTGGAGGGTCCTCCTTCTGGGGACTCCCTTGTTCTGCTGGTGGACTTCAATGCTCATGTGGGCAATGACAGTGAGACCTAGAGGGGCCTGATTGGGAGGAACGCCCCCGATCTGAACCTAAGTGGTGTTTTCATTTTGGATTCCTCCATTACAGAAGATGCAGTTTTCCAGTGTCTCCAGTGAAAAATCTAATAAGACCCTTGAACCTTTCTGTTGCTTTAGATTGTTTCTGCTCAGATGCTTGAACTTCATTTGTTCACTGTTCAATATGGCTTCAATCTCACAATGTCTGAATGAGTTAAAGTGGTCAATAAAAGAATCTGATGGGAACATCCATATGTTATTCCCACTGGAAGACAATCCATTAGATGCAATCAGAAGATGGAAGGAAATTACCATATGTGTGTGTGTGTGTGTGTGTGTCTGTGTCTGTCTGTGTCAGTGTGTCAGAAGATGCTTCATTTAATTAAGTTAGAGGGCAAAACATATCAGTTAAAGTGAGGGGAGGCTGTGTTAAAGTAATGAGACAGACTGTTTATATCTGAGATGGTATTAGCCTTTATGAAATTGTTTCTTTTTTTTATGAAAGACACTTTTCTGTTTTATGTATAAATGTATATATATCTACTTTTTCTCTTAATAGTGGAATATATGTATATAGACATAGTGTATATGTACAGCTGTCAAATATAAAATGGTAGAGAAGAGAAAGTAAATGTATGAAAATATGTGTAGTATGTTGTTAAAAACAATATGAGAATCTATTGTTAAAGAACACACACACTTTTCTGTTTGTTACTGAGCTCATCTCCTCATGTCTGGTCTTTCTCTTGAATTAAACAAATTATTAATTTTTCATTATTAAATTAAAACTAAATAAAGAAGCAATGACTAATGAAACGGACATTATCTTTGATTACTGTAAGAAAGTAAATGCTAACATGTAGCATAATGTTGTGAACTAACTCTAACCCCACTAACCTTAACCCCACTAACCCTAACCCCACTAACTCTAACCCCACTAACCTTAACCCCACTAACTATAACCCCACTAACCTTAACCCCACTAACTATAACCCCACTAACCTTAACCCCACTAACTCTAACCCCACTAACTCTAACCCCACTAACCTTAACCCCACTAACTATAACCCCACTAACCTTAACCCCACTAACTATAACCCCACTAACCCTAACCCCACTAACTCTAACCCCACTAACCTTAACCCCACTAACTATAACCCCCCTAACCTTAACCCCACTAACCTTAACCCCACTAACCTTAACCCCACTAACCCTAACCCCCCTAACCTTAACCCCACTAACTATAACCCCACTAACTCTAACCCCACTAACTATAACCCCACTAACCTTAACCCCACTAACCTTAACCCCACTAACCCTAACCCCACTAACCTAAACCCCACTAACCTTAACCCCCCTAACCTTAACCCCACTAACTATAACCCCACTAACCCTAACCCACTAATTCTAATCCCACTAAACTTGTACCTGCACAACACATAAACAACATAAAGAGACATTTAAATAGAAGGAAAATAAAGTTTCCCTGCTCACCGTGTTACTGCTGCTGCTAACGCTGCTGCTGCTGCTAACACTGCTGCTGCTGCTAACACTGCTGCTGCTGTTGCTGCTGCTGCTGCTGCTAACACTGCTGCTGCTGCATCTGTCCTCTCTCTCTCTAATCTGTCACTATATGAACAGATGGTCTTTTCTCCTCCTGTTTCCCTCAAAGCTCAGTCACCGACCCCCCCCCCTCCTCCCCCTTCTGACATCACAAATACGTGATACATGTTTGCAGCATAAACAGCTTCTTCTTTCTTCTTTCACCGAATATAAAACCCAAATCTTTAATTTCATGGGGCTCCTTTGTTCTAAAGTGAAATCTCAGAGAGGATTAGTGATGTTTCTGATCTCTGGCATCAACTAAATCCTCTTTATCCAACACATCTCAGCCTTTCTCCCTGTTTCCCTCTGTTCTTTATGTCTCAGACGATGGAGTCATGGTCTCATCCTTCTGCTGTCGGGTGTTTATACTCTGAACTAGAGACTAGAAGAAAAAACATCTGGAAAGAAACCAATCTCCACAGAGTGGAACCAGCCTCCGTGATGCTGCTTCCTGTAAGAACCTCTGAGTTGGAGCTGGATCTTCATCATCTGCTGATAGAAAAGCAGGAATCCTGATTCCTTCAGTGACTGATTCTTCACTAAACACCTGGTCTTGTCTCCAGGTCTGAGGGACATCCTCTGGGACCATGAATCCAACAACCTCCCTGGACCCCAGTCCAATCAAAACCCTCTAAAATAAATCTAGAAATATTTCAGTTCTGTCTCGCCTCTTTTTAATTAAACCAAGATTTTATGGAAACACAAAATCAAATTTGTCTGTGTTATTAAACATCTCTGTCTGTCGCCGGGGCAACAGGCAGCTTCCTCAAGAATGCTGCGACAGGTCAAAGGTCAGCGGGGGCGACGGGTCCTGGTTAACATGTGAATGGCGCTGTGTGTCCATCATCACCATGGCAACAAAAACCCGTCTTTGTTCTCACAGGTCACTGAGGTCATGATATAAATTTGCCAACAGTAAAATATCTTAAATATCTGATTTAAGCCTTTAAATCTATGACGGTCATTTTTATTCCTTAAAATAGAAAAGTTACTCTTACAGGTTTTTTTTTACTCGTAGAAAACTTTATTTAAAAAATACCATTTCCAAAGTGCTTCCTGTCACATGACGTCATCAACTTCCTGCTGAGGACATGGAGAAGACAAACCCTCCCAGAAAGAGTCATTTCATTTAGATTATTATGGTTTTCAACCCTGACATGTATATATCTATTTAATCATTCAAGTCTATAGAATAGTCCACCAAAATAGAACGTTGTACATGGAATAAATAGTTAACTCCCACATACTGTCATTCACTTAGTAAAATATTAATTTAATGTCAGGTAGTTTAACAGGAAGGAAACAGACAGTTTAATTATTTAAGTATTTAATATAAATACATATTCAGTCACAATCAGAGTAGTGTAAAACGCCAAAAAAATAGAAATATCAATATAAATAAGAAAAAACAGATGAATAACAATAGAATCAGGTGCAGCCCCAACAACAAAATCCAGAAAAACTGAAATGTTTCAAGTCAATTAAGAAATCCAGGCTTTTAAAAGCGAGATAAATATCTAAAAGATGAGATCAAACCATTTATATCGACGAGTAGTAATAAGAAGCATAAATAGAAAAGATAAATGGATCAGTATTCACAGGAAAACATTAAGAGACGGTTCATCATTAAGTCCGTCCTTTTGGAGCCAATGTTTGCAGCGAGAAAATCCACAAAAAAGCAAAATTCCGAGATGAATCAAAAAATAAAAACAGCGATTGTAAAAGTGGAGATGCCGGGGATTGAACCCGGGGCCTCATACATGCAAAGCATGCGCTCTACCACTGAGCTACATCCCCAGTACAGCTACTGGCTGCGGGATTATGTATTTAACATGGTATTTAACATGATATTAATGTTATTAATGATTTAACGTCACTTAAATCACCGCAGAAACACAACTGAAAGCGATTAAACCCATAGAAACGTTATAAAGTGAGTGTAGTGTGAGATTCAACCAGCAGAGGCCGCTGTTCTATTAGTAATATACCTTCCTATGTGTGTGTGTGTGTGTTAGGGTGGCGTCACTCCTGTCCTGCCTACGTCACTCCTGCCTCTCACCTCCACCTGCCGCCGCCGCCGCCGGGCCCCGCAGACTACGGCGGGCTGCGGGATGAGATGCGGTTCCTGTCCCGCAGCTTCGGGGCCGCGGTCTCCGCCGCCTGCGTCCTGACGCTGGTTTGGATCCTTTCAGGTCCCGGTAGAGGTAAGACGTCCCTGAACGCACCTTCAGCTGGAAAAAAAACTTTATAAAACACGCAGATATGTTTAATATCTTAATATAAAGAGAGTAGAAGTACTCAGATTACTACTTTACCTGAGTAAAAGTACTAAGATTCTTTAACAATAAACGTCGTGACTTAAAACCTTTGATTTGGGAAATTATTTCATATTTAATTAAAGGAATCTGAAGTTATTCAATAGATCAATATTTTATCCAAAGCTGAAAAGTAATGAAGAATTCGACTTTCCAAGTGAAGCTACTTTAAGACATGAAATAATGTAATTTAATATCATTATTGTTCTAACCCTTTGTGTAAAAGCTGCTGTATCAAGTTAATTCATGTGAAATATTATGATGCAGTACTTTTACTGTTCATCTTCCCAGAGTTTCTGGAATTGGCTCCACGTGTTGTCACATTAATTTAGTGATTATAAAATATTATGATGATATAAAACAGTGTAAATAATAATGAGGAAGTGTTTCAGCTCTAGTATCATGTGGTTTTTTTCTCATCAGCTTCTTCTATTCTCTCTCTCTATACTTGAGGGGATGAAACTGGTTCTTCCACTGTCAGAAAGGAAAGAATTTATAAACGAGCCACTGTCGCTGCTCTGTTCACATTCAAATCCACCAGAATGCTGCTGATAACACTGCTGCTGCTAACACTACTGCTGATAACACTGCTGCTGCTTTTACTGCTGCTAACACTGTTGCTGCTACTGTTACTGCTGCTGTAGGCTGAGAGAAAACAGATCATGTGACCTCACAAAGAGCAGAAACACACCTGCTGCTGCTAACAATGCTACTGCTGTTGCTGTTACTGTTGCTGCTAACACTATTACTGTTACTGCTGCTGCTAACACTGCTGTTACTATTACTGTTACTGTTGCTGCTGCTGCCAAAACTGCTGCTGCTTTTACTGTTACTGTTACTGCTGCTGCTAACACTGCTGTTACTGCTGATGCATAAAACAGTTTGTAAAACAAACACGTTTGTTTGTTTGCTGGTTGTTGACAGTTTGCTGGTTGTTGACAGTTTGCTGGTTGTTGACAGTGTGTCTGCTGGTTTTTGACAGTTTGTTTGTTTGCTGGTTGTTGACAGTTTGTTTGTTTGCTGGTTGTTGACAGTTTGTTTGTTTGCTGGTTGTTGACAGTGTGTCTGCTGGTTGTTGACAGTGTGTCTGCTGGTTGTTGACAGTTTGTTTGTTTGCTGGTTGTTGACAGTTTGTCTGCTGGTTGTTGACAGTGTGTCTGCTGGTTGTTGACAGTGTGTTTGTTTGCTGGTTGTTGACAGTGTGTCTGCTGGTTGTTGACAGTGTGTTTGCTGATTGGTGACAGTTTGTTTGCTGGTTGTTGACAGTTTGTCTGCTGGTTTTTGACAGTTTTTTTGTTTTCTGGTTGTTGACAGTTTGTCTGCTGGTTGTTGACAGTTTGTTTGTTTCCTGGTTGTTGACAGTGTGTTTGCTGGTTGTTGACAGTTTGTTTGCTGATTGTTGACAGTTTGTTTGCCGGTTGTTGACACATTGTTTGTTTGCTGGTTGTTGACAGTGTGTCTGCTGGTTTTTGACAGTTTGTTTGTTTGCTGGTTGTTGACAGTTTGTCTGCTGGTTGTTGACAGTGTGTCTGCTGGTTGTTGACAGTTTGTTTGTTTGCTGGTTGTTGACAGTGTGTCTGCTGGTTGTTGACAGTTTGTTTGTTTGCTGGTTGTTGACTGTTTGTCTGCTGGTTGTTGACAGTTTGTTTGTTTGCTGGTTGTTGACAGTGTGTCTGCTGGTTGTTGACAGTTTGTTTGTTTGCTGGTTGTTGACAGTGTGTCTGCTGGTTGTTGACAGTTTGTTTGTTTGCTGGTTGTTGACAGTTTGTTTGTTTGCTGGTTGTTGACAGTGTGTCTGCTGGTTGTTGACAGTGTGTTTGCTGATTGGTGACAGTTTGTTTGCTGGTTGTTGACAGTTTGTCTGCTGGTTTTTGACAGTTTTTTTGTTTTCTGGTTGTTGACAGTTTGTCTGCTGGTTGTTGACAGTTTGTTTGTTTCCTGGTTGTTGACAGTGTGTTTGCTGGTTGTTGACAGTTTGTTTGCTGATTGTTGACAGTTTGTTTGCCGGTTGTTGACACATTGTTTGTTTGCTGGTTGTTGACAGTGTGTCTGCTGGTTTTTGACAGTTTGTTTGTTTGCTGGTTGTTGACAGTTTGTCTGCTGGTTGTTGACAGTGTGTCTGCTGGTTGTTGACAGTTTGTTTGTTTGCTGGTTGTTGACAGTTTGTCTGCTGGTTGTTGACAGTTTGTTTGTTTTCTGGTTGTTGACAGTTTGTCTGCTGGTTGTTGACAGTTTGTTTGTTTTCTGGTTGTTGACAGTGTGTCTGCTGGTTGTTGACAGTTTGTCTGCTGGTTGTTGACAGTTTGTTTGTTTTCTGGTTGTTGACAGTGTGTCTGCTGGTTGTTGACAGTTTGTCTGCTGGTTGTTGACAGTTTGTCTGCTGGTTGTTGACAGTTTGTCTGCTGGTTGTTGACAGTTTGTCTGCTGGTTGTTGACAGTTTGTTTGTTTTCTGGTTGTTGACAGTGTGTCTGCTGGTTGTTGACAGTTTGTCTGCTGGTTGTTGACAGTTTGTCTGCTGGTTGTTGACAGCTTGTTTGTTTTATGGTTGTTGACAGTTTGTTTGTTTGCTGGTCGTTTGTTTGTTTGTCTCAGACCCTCCAGCCCCTGACCTGCTGCTGTTGTTGCAGCTGTTACTGCTGATCCATAAAACAGTTTGTTTGTTTTATGGTTGTTGACAGTTTGTTTGTTTGCTGGTTGTTTGTTTGTTTGTTTGTCTCAGACCCTCCAGCCCCTGACCTGCTCACCTTGTACCAGCGTCTCCAGGAGGCAGGGAAGTTGAGTGAGGAGATGAGCAGAGACCTGAGCAACATCCTGGATCAGCTGAGGAACAGGACCACCCCCAGCCCCAACAACAACAACAACAACAACAACAACAACAAGTACACAACAACTCCAGGTAGCTGCTGCTGTCAACTTATAGATATCAACCAATCAACCAATCAATCAATATAATAACCCCGCCCCCTCCTGTCTTCAGGCCCTCAGGTGTTACTCCTGCCCAACATTTACCTTTACCTGCCTCACCTGAGACTCCACCCACACAGTCTCCAACCCAACGTGATGCTGGGACAAGGACGCCGCGGAGGTACACACACACACACACACACACACACACACACACACACACACACACACACACACACACACACACACACACACAGCATCATGACATCATCCTGTGATGTTTATCATTGGTTCTTATATAACTGACACTGATTCACAATATTTGTCTGCACTGTTAGTGTTTATGTCCTCTGGATATAAATAAATGATCTGAGTGTCTGTGTGTGTCTGTGTGTGTGTGTGTGTGTCAGTTTCCATGGTGATGGGGATTCCTACAGTGAAGCGGGAGAAGCAGAGCTACCTGGAGAACACACTCAGCTCTCTGCTCTACAGCCTGAAGGCTTCAGAACGCAGAGATGTTCTCATCATCATCTTTGTAGCTGAGGTCACACACACACACACACACACACACACACACACTAATACACACACACACACTAACACACATTCACATACACATTACACACAGCTTCATCATCTTCATCATCTATTTTCATACAGTTGTACAGTCATACAGTTTCAACAGTTGTAACTTTATGATTATTGATGATTATTGATGACTTGTTGTTTCAGATGGATTCAGAATATGTGAAAAATATAACACGAACCATCAGCAGCAGGTCAGTGACCGTATTTACACTATATATATATATTATATATATATATATATATATATGTCCTGTCACACCTGTCCTACCTGTCGTACCTGCAGGTTCCCGTCAGAGGTGGACTCCGGGCTGCTGGAGGTGGTCTCTCCCTCTCTGTATTACTACCCTGACTTCAGCAGCCTATCAGAGACCTTCGGGGACTCGTGGGACAGAGTGAGGTCCGTTCACACCTTCTCACCCAGGACTTCCTGTTGCTGCTTCCTGTTGGTAGGGCGGTTTCTATGGTGATCAATGCTTTCTGTGTGCGTCTGCCGCAGATGGAGAACCAAGCAGAACCTGGACTTCAGCTTCCTCATGCTCTACGCTCAGGACAAAGGAACTTTCTATGTTCAGGTGGGGTCAAAGGTCACCCGGAGCTGCAGGTGTCTGTATAGAGGAATAGCAGCCAGACGGGTTTGGCGTGAAAGTCACGCAACTCCGGGCTGTCGTCACCTCACACCTTCTCAAACCGGTTTGTGTTTTCCAGTTAGAAGACGACGTTGTTGCTAAAGCTGATTATTATAACTCCATGAAGACCTTCGCCACCCAGGGAGCTGCTGAAGGATGGATGTTCCTGGAGTTCTCCCATCTGGGCTTCATAGGTGGGAAGGACACATATATATATATATATATATATATATATAGTATAGTATAGTATACTCTGGGTGTGTACTAATGTGTGTGTGTGTGTGTGTTTAACCCTCCAGGGAAGATGTTCCGGACCAGGGACCTCCCCCTGATCGCTGAGTTCTTCCTCATGTTCCACAGAGACAAGCCTGTTGATTGGCTGCTGGATCACTTCCTGTGGGTGAAGGTGTGTCACCCTGAGAAAGACAAGGTGAGTCCAGCTAACAGGAAGTGATGTCATCACACTGCTCATGGAGGACCAATCACAGCGTTCATCATCATCACAGTGTTGTTGTGTTGTTATTGTATTATTGTGTTGTTGTTGTGTTATTGTGTTGTTGTGTTATTGTGTTGTTGTTGTGTTATTGTGTTGTTGTTTCATTGTGTTGTTGCATTATTGTGTTGTTATTGTTGTGTTGTTGTTGCTTTATTGTGTTGTGTTATTGTGTTGTTGTTGTTTTATTGTGTTGTTGTTTTACTGTGTTGTTGTGTTATTGTGTTGTTGTGTCATTGTGTTGTTGCATTATTGTGTTGTTGTTTTATTGTGTTGTGTTATTGTGTTGTTGTGTTATTGTGTTGTTGTGTTATTGTGTTGTTGTTGTTATTGTGTTGTTGTTGTTGATGTGTTGTTGTTTACAGAAACACTGTGAGGACCAGAAATCTTCCCTCAGGCAGAGATTCAAACCATCTCTGTTCCAGCACGTTGGTCTCCACTCCTCCCTGGGTGGCAAGATCCAGAACCTCAAGGTGTGTGTGTGTGTGTGTGTGTACCTGTGTGTGTTAACATGTGTATTAACGTGTGTGTGTGCGTAACGTGTGTGTGTGTTAACGTGTGTGTGTGTTAACGTGTGTGTTAACGTGTGTATTAACGTGTGTGTGTTAATGTGTGTTTGTTAACGTGTGTATTAACGTGTGTGTGTTAACGTGTGTGTGTATTAACGTGTGTTAATGTGTGTGTTAACGTGTGTGTGTTAACGTGTGTGTGTTAACGTGTGTATTAACGTGTGTATTAACGTGTGTGTGTTAATGTGTGTGTGTGTTAATGTGTGTGTTAACGTGTATTAACGTGTGTGTTAATGTGTGTGTGTTAACGTGTGTGTGTGTTAACGTGTGTATTAACGTGTGTGTGTAGGACGAGGACTTCAAGCAGACCCTCTTCGTGGCCCATCCTAACCCAGCAGCCAACCTGAGCAGCAGCCTGGTCCACTACAAGGACCACAGTCTGCTGAGGGCCTACAGTGGTCAGGACTTCCTCTGGGCTCTGACTCCACGACAGGACGACTACATCCTCTTCTCCTTCCCTCAGCCCATCCACGTCTCAGAGTAAGGCCCAGTAGAACCTGGTAGACCCTGATGGAACCTGTTAGACCCTGGTAGAACCTGGTGGAGCCTGGTGGAACCTGGTAGAACCTGATAGAACCTGGTGGAACCTGGTAGAACCTGATGGAACCTGGTAGAATCACCACCACACAACTACCACGGTTACCTGCTGTTACCATGGTAACCTTGGTCCTTCCTGTCTAACTCATGCTGTGTGTCAGGGTAAATATATTATAATATATTATATGATATTATAATATATTATATTATAAAATATTATAATATTATTTAATATTATAATATATTATGTAATATTTCACTTCACCTCAGCCTTATCCTCCACATAGTATTAGATCAGTTACTGTTAACTGGAGCCTGTGATAATGTCTTATTATTATTATTAATTATTTACCGTTTATTATTTATAGTTTATTTCATCTTCATGCTGCAGGTTCTTGTTTCGCTGTGGAAACGCTGAAGCTCCAGGAGACAAATTCATTAACACGACTGTAGAAGTTCTACAGTCAAAGAACTTTACACCACAGGTGTTTGTTAACACACACACACACACACACACACACACATACACACACACACGCACGCACATACATACACACGCACACACGCACGCACATACACACACACAACTCTGATATTTCTGTGTTTTCTTCTTCAGTTTCTAGATAAAGTTTCTGTTAACTCGTCTTTACTCAAACGACCTGAGCAGGATTTCATCACTGTTGGTAAATACACACACACACACACACACACACACACACACACACACACACACACACACACACACACACACACACTCATGTTCTGTGTAGAAACGTGTTGATTCTTATTTATTCAGTCACATTCCTCACATAAAGGAATGTGACTGAATAAATGTTCCTGGTGGCGTAGCTCCGCCCCCAGCCCGGTCAATCAGCCAATCACAGTGAGTGCTGCGGTTAATATAAGACTAATAAACATCACAACAAATAACCTAATACACGGCATAGAATTATTATAATTAACAGATAAATATACATAATAATAATAATAAATCTACCAGGTGTGTGTATCATATATATCAGATGGGTTTATCTTATACATCAGGTGTGTGTGTGTTTCAGGTGAGTTCCAGGAGGGCGTGGCTGCAGGTGAGATCAAAGCGGAGCTGCAGCCAATCAGAGCCCTGCGGCTGCTGGTCCACTCTGACTCTGAGGTGTGGGCTCTGCTGAGTGAGGTGAGCAAACATTCACAGCTCAGGTGTGACTGTACCTTACGTGTGTGTGAAGTTTGCTGAAGCTCTTGTTTTTCAGATCCTTATCAGAGTTCGTGAGGATGCAGGTGAGGAAAAGTGACGCTTCCTCATCACCTGGACTGACACCTGCAGGGGCGGAGCCTAACAGAGCAGGAAAAGGAGTCTCAGCCAACCAGGCTCATTCAGGGAGAAGCTGTTGGAATTCAGAATGGAAAGAATCAACAGGCTGTTGGAAATATTCACCTGAGATGAGACTTTAATTCACATGTGATGCAGACTTTAATTCACATGTGATACAGACTTTAATTCACATGTGATACAGACTTTAATTCACATGTGATACAGACTTTAATTCACATGTGATACAGACTTTAATTCACATGTGATACGGACTTTAATTCACATGTGATGCAGACTTTAATTCACATGTGATACAGACTTTAATTCACATGTGATACAGACTTTAATTCACATGTGATGCAGACTTTAATTCACATGTGATACAGACTTTAATTCACATGTGATACAGACTTTAATTCACATGTGATACAGACTTTAATTCACATGTGATGCAGACTTTAATTCACATGTGATGCAGACTTTAATTCACATGTGATGCAGACTTTAATTCAGTGTGTGTGTGTGTGTGTGTGTATGTGAGTGTGTGTGTATGTGAGTGTGTGTGTATGTGAGTGTATGTATGTGTGTATGTTAGTGTGTGTGTGTATGTGTGTGTATGTGTGTATGTGTGTGTGTGTGTGTGTGTATGAGACTGTGTATGTGTATGTGCGTGTGTATATGTGTGTGTGTGTGTATGTATGTGAGTGTATGTATGTGTGTGTGTGTGTGTGAGTGTATGTATGTGAGTGTGTGTGTATATGTGTGTGTGCACATGTTAGTGTGTGTGTGTGTGTGCATGTATGAGAGTGTAAGTATGTGTATTTGCACATGTGAGTGTGTGTGTGTATGTGTGTGTGTATGTGAGTGTGTCTATGTGTGTGTATGTGTGTGTGTGTATGTGAGTGTATGTATGTGTGTGTGTGTTGTGATAGTGAAGTTTTTATATCAATATAATTAGTTATTTGTTCTACAAACTGATTTCAGATCAATGTTAATTAAAACCACTGAATAAAGAATTTCAGCATTATTTGTCCTATTTCTCATCATCAGACCTGGACACAGCAGCACAGACATATTAACTCTGTCACAGCGCCCCCTGATGGCAGCAGGAAGTAACTGCATGTTAATAAACATCCTTCTATTCACATCAAATTCACACAGCGTGTTCTACACATGACCAACACCTCCAGTCAGAGGCATACCACCGGATCCTTGGTATAACTGTATTCTCTGTGACCAGGTGTGATCACACCTGTCTGACCCTCTTCACAGCAGCAACAACAGGAAGTTTGACGCCATCAAACCATCTGTGTTGATTAGAAGCTGAGGTCCCTTCAATGCTGCTTTAACCTAATCTGTTATTAGCACCACCTGCTGGTGGAGTTTAGATCAGGATGTAAAAAAGATCTAATTAAACTTCATCTTCTCAATAAAAATCACTGCTCTAGGAAAAAGAAAAAGAACAGAAACACAGAAACGTCACAGTTCTGTTGTAGATTTTCTATTATTTCTTCCTCGTTGGTGTTAAAGACAGTTTCACTGAAATCAGACATTTATACATTTAACATTATTCACCATGAAGCTGAGGTTCAGTCTGTGCTGATAAACTGGTAAAATGTCAGTCATTCATCTTCTATACCTGCTTATACCTCAATAGAGTCACATGGTCTGCTGCAGCCAATCACAGCACAGTTCAGGTGAGAGGCT